>PVKM010000961.1:0-88518 GCA_004027735.1 Carollia perspicillata
TCCACACTGCACAATGACTCTGCATCTCTCTGCCTGTCTCCGTGACTCTGCTCCTCCTACCCATCTAAATGAATATGGCTTCTTTAAATTCTTGGTTGTCAGACTTCCATACAGATCAATTTTATGATAGTTCTGGGTGTCATTTGTTTTGAGATCAAGTTGTAATTCTTTCTATGATTACACAAGAAGATGAGACATGTCAACCTACACCTCCATTTTGACCAGATTTCTGGCAAATAAACAGTTAACCGTACACCACTACTGCCAGAGAGCATCTAAAAAAGGAGGATGGTGTTCTATTTGGCTTATAAAATAGTCACATCAAGTACATTTTACAGATGAAGAAATGGAAATTTAAGGTAATGAGTTTTAGAGCCTGGATTTGAATCCTGGTTGTTCACTCAAACCCATAACTTATCCACTGTTTTAAAGTTTGTAGTAGGCATTTAATAAATGTCAAGTGAGTGAAAAACAAGTTATCAAACTTGCTTGCTTATCAGATCAGCAGAATTGATAGAGGACAAGTGAACAGAGCAGTTACATTTTCGATGTGTGTTGCTCTGATTAAATTTGTAGGATGGAAAAGTCATTTGGATACAAATACATAATCCTTTCTTATGTGGGAACTGCTTTACATTAGATCACTATCAATCTGGGCTCCAATAAAGGATTGCCTTTAAGTTTAAATTTATTTTCCATAAAAGAAAGTTCTTAAACAGCACAGATTATTATATGCTTTAAACAATATTCATTTTTTCAGAATTCCTTCCATCACTGCTAAAAACCCAAAGAGAATCAAGTGCTTCAGTTTGGAAACCTTCAGTTTGGAGAACACACAAAAAAAGGAATTTCCTTGAAACTTTCATTATGTGACTATTATAAATACTCATACTCTAAAGGAGAAAAAGAATAAAGCAAAGTTCCCAATAAAAAATGAGTGCCCTCTATATGTCTTTTCTTGAAACTTTTTAGAGGTTCTAAAGTTAGTTGATCATTCCTGATAACATAGTAAAAGACTTTTTTTTTAAAAAAAGAAGAAAAGATTAGATAAAAGCATGAATTTTGATATCTATCCAATAGCAGTATTGTGACAGAAAGAAATTTCGATAAGATGTTTGGCATGGCATGAATCGATAATCTTCTTTCCAGGTATTACTGGAAAAAGAATTCTAGTCATTAAAACACCCATTAAAGATTTATCTGTAGTCAATGACTGATTCTCATGGATGCTATTAATAATACCTACATTATTCTAGATAGTGTATACAGATTTCATATAACTCAAAAGTTATTCTTCTTTATTACATAAATAAATATTGGGTTATCCAAAAAGTCTATATGGTTATTTCCATAAAATAAAAGACACGGTTTTCATTTTCACCAATAGCTTTATTGATTTGGATATTTTGAGTGTGTTGGATATCTTCTGTGTGGTATAACGCTGACTATTTTAAATTAATGTCCTTCAACTATCAGTTGAAGTTGGTAGCAATCAAATGCTCTACCCAACTGTGGAGCATCGTCCAGCAAGAAATCCCCAGCACAAAATTTTGCAAACCACTTTTGACACATTTGATCTGTCACAACACCTTCTCCATATACTGCACAAATCTTTTGTTGTGCTTCTTTTCCTTTTTGTGCTTCAGTGTTTTTCCTTTCTTGAAATAATACAAAGTGTAATATGCCAAAATGTTGCCTATTTGCTTCCATCTTCAATATGAAAATGACTACAAAAAATTCACCAATTTTGGTAAATATTTAAAAATACACACTGATATGACAGCTGTCACAATACAACAAAACTGTTTCAAATGAAATTAAAGACAATTAAGTGCTACTAGAACCATTTTACAGGAACAAAAGTGAACTTTTTGGCCAACCCAGTATATTAAGGAACTTTTAAAGTAAACTAGTTTTGATTTTCTATGGAATATAACATGTCTATGAGACTGATGAGACTTTTCTTCCCAAAGAACAACAGCGATGCACTGTTCTTACTGGAAATACTCTGGTTATTACAAGATTTTTCTTTCTTATGCCCATTACAAATTTTAGCTGTGTATTCATAATTAAGTAATTTATTATAATGGAAAAATCAAGGCTCTAATTGTATGGCATTAGGCAAGTCACATTTTTAAAAATATATATTTTATTGATTATGCTATTACAGTCATCCCATTCCCCCCCTTCACTCCCCTCCACCCTGCACACCCCTTCCCACCCACATTCCCCCGCTTTAGTTCATGTACATGGGTCGTACATGTAAGTTCTTTGGCTTCTACATTTTCTATACTATTCTTACCCTCCCCTTTTTATTTTCTACCTACCATCTATGCTACTTATTCTCTGTACCATTTCCCCCCCCTCTCCCTCACACTCCCCTGTTGATAACCCTCCATGTGATCTCCATTTCTGTGGTTCTGTTCCTGTTCTAATTGTTGGCTTAGTTTGCTCTTGTGTTTGTTTTATTTGTGGTTGTTAATAACTGTGAATTTGCTGTCATTTTACTGTTCAAAATTTTTATCTTCTTTTCCTTAGATTAGTCCGTTTAACATTTCATATAATAAGGGCTTGGTGATGATGAACTCCTTGAACTTGACCTTATCTGAGAAGCACTTTATCTGCCCTTCCATTCTAAATGAAAGCTTTGCTGGATAGAGCAATCTTGGATGTAGGTCCTTACCTTTCATATCTTGGAATACTTCTTTCCAGCCCCTTCTTGCCTGTAAGGTCTCTTTTGAGAAATCAGCTGCCAGTCTGATGGGAACTCCTTTGTAGGTAACTGCCTCCTTTTCACTTGCTATTTCTAGGACTCTCTCCTTCATTTTAATCTTGGCTAATGTAACTATGATATGCCTTGGTGTGTTCCTCTTTGGGTCCACCTTCTTTGGGACTCTGAGTTTCCTGGACTTCCTGGAAGTCTATTTCGTTTGCCAGACTGGGGAAGTTCTCCTCTATTATTCGTTCAAATAACTTTTCCACTTGTTGCTCTTCCTCTTCTCCTTCTGGTACCCCTATAATTCAGATGTTATAACGTTTAAATATGTCCTGAAGGTTCCTAAGCCTCTCCTCATTTTTTTGAATTCTTGCTTCTTCATTCTTTTCTGGTTGGATATTTCTTTCTTCCCTCTGTTCCACTCCATTGAGTTGAATCCGAATTTCCTTCCCATCACTATTGGTTCCCTGTACATTTTCCTTTATTTCACTTAGTGTAGCCTTCATTTTTTCATCTAATTTGTAACCAAATTCAACCAATTCTGTGAACATCCTGATTATCAGTGTTTTGGACTCTGCATCTGATAGGTTGGCTACCTCTTCATCACTTAGTTGTACTTTTTCTGGACTTGGATCTGTTCCTTTGTTTGGGCCACTTTTTTTTTTCTCTTGACCCGCCTGTTATGTACTGAGTGGCTGAGCCTGAGGTGTTCACCAGGGAGGGGCAACCCAGTCGCTGGGTTGTGACATACTATGGGGGGCAGGGATCCGAGAGGGAACAATGGCTCTTGCTCCGCTCTCTGCTGGATTTCAGTCACTTCCCCCCAATTTCCACAAGCAAACTTGGCCTTTTTGGTGCTGATTCCCATGTGGGTGGGGCTTGTGTACATTCTAGGACCCTGCAGGTCTCTCCAGTGAACTCTCCTGTGAGGCTGGGAGTTTCTCCTGCTGCCTCAACCCCCACAGGTGTTTTCAATCAGTGATTTGAGGCTTTTTTTTCCCTAGCTGGGGCCCCAGTTGCCAGGTGTGTTCCTGCTCCCCAGTTGTTTCTCCTGGTTTATCTGCATGGGAATGTGGGATTGCCCAGTTCGCAATCTGCTGCCTCACCAGATTCACCAGCCACCACCTTGCCGAGTCCTCTCTGCCCAGCTTCCTGACTCCGCCCCTCCTACAGGTCGGGATGAATCTGTCTTCTTTAACTCCTTGGTTGCCAGACCTCCATACAGTTTGGTTTTCTGTCAGTTCTGGCTGCTTTTTGTTTTTAAATTGTTGTTGTTCTTTTGGTTGTTCCAGGACTCACAGTGTGCCTACCTACACCTCCATCTTGGCTGAAAGTCAAGTCACAACATTTTTTTAAAAGTTTTATTTATTTTTGGAGAGAGGAAGAGGGAGGGGAAAAAAGAGGGAGAGAAACAATGTGTGATTGTGTCTCACACTTCTTACTGGGGACCTGGCCCACAAGCCAGGCATGTGTGCTGACTGGGAACTGAACTGGCGACCCTTTGGTTTGCTGGCCAGCACTCAATCCACTGAGCCTTGCCAGCAGGGCAAGTCACGACATTTTTAAGCCACATTTTGCCCACCTGAAAAAGGGATGAAATTACTGAGAACACTGAATGTGGAGATTAACATTTGTGTGTAAATTAGCCATCTAAAGAAGTTTAAATAACTTTTCCTTCCTATGTGATGTGCTGCTAAATGAATCAAAAATAGTATGATCACAAACAAAATCAATGAGGCAAATATACACAAAAATAAGTGTGTAGAATGGATAACATTTAACTTTCTTACAAAATGACAAATAAGGCTAATAATAACCTCATCAATTCAGTATTTAAACTATTTTATAAAAACAATTGTAATGCTGCTGACTTCCCTCTGTATCATATGGCAAGCTATGTTCTTTATAAAAAGAGCTAATGTAGCATATACCAAGTCCTTTAATTCCATAAACAGTAATTTATAGTTAGTCACCTTTTTAAATCTACTTTCTCCCTTTTTAAAAACTTATGGGCACCCTCCATCCTCAAATCTTTAATTCTCCATAACTCCTATGGTAACACTTTTTATACCACCCCCTGCCCACTGGTTATTTAACAGTTGTTGAGAAAGAGGCAGTGCTTCTAAAACTGGTCCACAAAATATTTGCTCCCTAGAATATTAATATGTAATCTATAGAAAGAATTCCCTGATCAATTAACTTGGAGAAATAGTGGGTTAAAAAGTTTTCTTTAGCTAAGAACATAATATGTTAAGATGCATAGTGAATTTCTAAGTAGGATACAATACATAGCTTTTCAGATTTACAGATCTTTCTGAAAACCCCCACTCCCAAACCAATTTACATTTTATGGGGCAATCTGTAAAATGATGCCTTCGGAAATTCAAGGCCTGAAGGAGATTAATTACACACACACACACACACACACACACACATACACACACACACACACATATGTGTATGTATATATGTATATATAATTAATCTCTTTCAGGCCTTGTGTATATGTGTATATATGTATATATAATTATGTGTGTGTGTGTGTAATGTATTTATTTTAGAGGGAGGGAGAAAGAGAAAGAGAAGGAAAGACAGATCTGTTGCTTCACTTATCCATGAACCCAGTCTTTGACTGTCGTATATGCCCTGACCAGAGGGATTGAACCTGCAATCTTGGTGGACTGGGATTAAATCGGCAGAGATCACCTCTATTTTTAAAACCCTGAAAACCAGAATTATGGCGAGGCCTGTCAAACCAACCCAAGGTATAAAAGCACTTATATGAAAAATTGGCTTACAACAGCTAAAGTGAAGGTTCCTTATCTTGTCTGAAATTATATACCTTAATCTTGTGGTATATTTGGAAGGCTACTATAAATAGTGATTGTTGGTAAATCTATTCCAAAATATAATGAACATTTTACACTTTACATTTGATCTTAGCCAAAAGGCCAAAAAGCGATAACATTTTACACTTTAAAGGTTTAGTTTTACTAGGTAAAATATTCAATTCTGATAAAATTTGAGACCTGATAGTTATTCTTAACTGGAAAAAATTCCAGAGAAAAGTTGAGTAAAGCAAACTTTAACTATGTGAATTTTATTATTTAATGTGTTCATTAGGAAATCAATGAAGCCTGAAATGAAACATTCTCACCTAGAAGTGACATAACTTGTGATTTTGGAACTCAGGTATAAAAGCTCCATGAAATGCAATGTAGACATTGAGGGGTTAGAAATACTCACCCCTAAATTTTGTGTCCCTTTATTTCAGTGTTATGCCTAAAAGAGTGCCTTTTCTATTGCATGTACGTTCAGATAAGTAATCATTTGTGAGTGATTTTCTTATACATTTAGAGGTAAATAAACCTTAAAAGTAGATAAACCTTTCCTATATACCAACAAGTCAGTCCTTCCACACAAGTAGTACAAGGTACAATCAGGAAGACTTTTTAAAAAAAGTTTTGTTGTGTTGAAAATATATAGGTTAACATGTAAACTCTTAAAAATAATTTGGTAAATTTAACATTGGATTAAATATGAAAGTAGGACAAAAGTGTATGTTTAATTTTGAAATTAAACTAATCCAATTTTTTTTATATCCTACACTGACACTTTACTTTCTCTGAAACTAGCATATTGCATGTAACTTAATTTCTGGATTAATGAAATAGGCATGTAATTACAGATTGAAAATCACTTATAGATTAATTAGAGATTACACACACATACATAATAATATACACACAAACATATGTATATATGAAATCTCCCATTTCAAAAGTAAAGTTTATGAAATATATAATAATCTAACCTATAATGGCATTATTGTGGCTAACTTATTAAGTCTTTTATTATTACAATTTGCAGGTGGGTCTTCATGGTTGATCAAGTGCAAGGTGCACTAACAAGTTCTTTGTAGCACTAGTCAACACTCCTCCATAGCAGTTATTCTTCTCCACTAAGGCCGATTCTGCCTTCTAAGCTGTATCTGGCAATTTCTGATTGTCAAACAGAGAGGGAGCTTGTGGGCCTCTAGTAAGTAGAGACCAGGGATGGGGCTACATATCCTACAATGCACAGGACAGCTCCCACAACAAATAATTTTCCAGCCTCAAAATGTCAGAAATGCCAAGACTGAAAAAAGCCTACTCTATATATATCAAAGTAGTACATCCATTCTTAAAAGGAGATATAGTTATACCATTACATAAGATACTCTAAATAAAAAGACCTATTACTCTTCCTATTCAAGGCAGCCATATCAAAGAATATAACAATATCCTAAACATTTATAGCACAATACTTGAAATAATTTGAGCCAATGAAGGTGCCTCTGAGTTAGGAACCTTCAAGAGAAAAGAAAATTAAAGTTAGCACCAATCTTTATGTCTATGCCTTGCTACTGACTTTGTATGAAGCTTATTCTCTAGTAAAAGTCTTTATGGAATAGCTCATGGGAACAATATCCCATGAGTTTTTTTATACATCAATAAAGATTTTTCACGGCTTTCACATGTGAAAGTCATTTTACTGGATATAAATCCACATATCACCCCCTTGGCTCACATTTTCTTCCCTTTAATATCTTAAATGAGTTACTCTATTTTCCTCTGGCATAAACCATTGCTGTTAAAAATTCTGATGACAATTTTCTTTTCTTTTCTTTATAAGTGATTTAGTCTTTTTTACTTGGTACCCAAACAATTCTTTTTCTCTTAAAGTTCATAAGCCTTTTATTTGTTGTCATTTTTCTGGGTCAAAATTCTCAGGTACAGTGTGCCCTTCCAATATGAAGTTTCAAATCATTTTTTAAAAATTACAGTTTTAATATCTGTTCAGTTTCCTTGCTCTGGTTTTGTTCTACAGTGAGTTCCATTATCCATACAGTAGATTGTTTTTGTTCTTAATATTTGTTGCTCCCTCTTGAATCTTTTATCTTTTTCTTCATTTCTTTTTTGAGTAAAATAGATTTTTTTTTCATCTCATATCTCTTTAAAGATTACTCATGATGTTTATTTGCTTCTGAATTTCTTCTAAGATTAGTGTTCATTTCTGAAATTATGCTTTTTTCTATTTTTTTCCTGAGTTTTATTATCTAATGTGAGTTTTTCTAACTCAAATTTGTTTTTCTTCCATTTATCATTTCATTTTTTAAATTTACTTCAGATTGTTTTGAAACTGATTATTAAACTCATCTGTTTTGTTGACCCATCCTCCTGACTTGCATTCATCAAATGTAAGTTCTTATTCTTTTTCCTTTATAATAAACTTTGTTTGGGATTTTTCTTCTATTATTTTTGTTACTCATTTTTAAATGAAATTACTTCTATTGAATTTTTAGGAGACATGGCTCAGCAGAGCTCTTCTAATATCTCAAAGCTCACTCTACTGTTTTGTGTGGTCTTCAAAAGCAGCTTCTTTTCTGAGATCTCCTGGCTGGGTCTTCCTCCCTCACTTTTATCTGAGTCAGCTCCTTTTACCTCTATTGTCTCTGTACTGATCATTTTGGATGTTATTCCAGCAATTTCCTCTCAGTGTGGGTTTGTTCTAGAATGGAGCTTTTGGCTGCAGTTTTAAGAGTTCATAATATCCAGATGATCCATCCTCTTCAACTTTATCACATATCATTTGCACCCTGTCTAGTTCCACCAAGTTTTCTCAAATTGGTCCCATGTTTTCCAATAAGTACTTATATTTTGGTTTGTAGAGTATTTTACGATTCTCCTATTTTCTGTTCCATCAGATGATCCATTATTTCTGTATGTTTACTGTCTCACAGACTGTTCAGGTCTTACAGCTGTGATGTGTCCCCAGCCTCTGGTATTTAGAACTCACGGATAGTTTAGTTGGTTGCTTTCTGTGGTAGGTCACTTCCAAGAAGGCTCCCAATGTTTCCTGACTCCTGACAGCCGTAGGTGATTTCCTCAAGTATTGGTTGAAACTACTGATTTGCTTGTAAGATCAGAATACAACAGAAATTAAGACTTCTAAGATTAGGGTTACATAAAGATGCTGGTTTCCATCTTGTTACCTTCTTTAGCTCTTCCATTTGCTCTGATGAAAGCCAGTTAACCTATTATAAAATGCCCTATGCAGAAGCAAGAACTACGGGAGGCCTTCAGCCAACAGACAGCAAGGAACTAAAGCCCTCAGTTCAACAGCTCATGAAGAACTGAATACTGCCACTAAAATAAGTTTGGAAGCAGATCTTTCCCCAGTCAATCCTTGAGATGACTGTAGCCCAAGCCAACACCTTGACTGATAACTTGATGCCACAGATTGATGGGGAGACTCTCAGCCAGAGTACACAGCTAAATTGTCCCCAGATTCCGAACCCACAGAGACTTTAAGATAATAAATATTTGTTGTTTGAAGTATCAAGTTTTTGGATAATTTGTTATACAACCATAGACAACTAGAACTTTTTCTGGCAGCTTTATTTTTACTGGGAGAAAGGGTGGGGGGAGGGCGGGTGTATTTAGAGAGATTCAAAACTATTTCATGAGTTTGTAATTTTAAAAACATATTAGTCATAAAATTAAATATTACAATTCTCTCTCATTTTAAGACCAATTTTGTAACACCACATTGATATTTCTCTCCCTCTTTCTCTCTCCCTTCCCCACTGTCTAAAAATAAATAAATAAATATTGTTTACAGAATTTCTTATGTTTTAAATACTAGCAAATCAAATACAACAATACGGTAAAAAGATACAACATCCATTTATGATTAAAACACTCAACAAAATGGGTATAGAAGGAAATACCTCAACATAAAGACGGCTATACATGACAAATGCTCCACATCATGATCAAGTGGGACTTACTACAGGGGTACAAAAATGGTTCAACATAGGCAAATGGATCAATACAATACACCACATTAACAAAAGGACAAATAAAAACCATACGATCACATCATAGATGAAGAAAAAGCATTTGACAAGACACAACATCCATTTATGATTAAAACACTCAACAAAATGGGTATAGAAGGAAATACCTCAACATAACAAATGCTATACACGACAAATGCTCAGCTAACATCACACTCAATGGTGAAAAACTGAAAGCTTTTCCTCTTAGGTCAGAAAAAAGACAAGGATGTCCAGTCTCACTAATGTTATTAAACATGGTACTGGAAGTCCTAGGCAGAACAATCAGGCAAGAGAAAGAAATAAGAGGCACCCAAATTGGGAATAATAGGTAAAAAACTGTCACTTTTTGCAGATGACATTTTTTTTAAATATGAAAAACTCTAAAATTTCCTGGCAAGATCAGGGTATAAGTAAATGAGGGACTTGCATCCTCACAGAACCACATCAAATATACAACCAAACAACAGAACCTATCATTCAGAACCACCTGAAATCTAGCTGAACAAACTTCCTACAACTAAAAATATAAAAAAGAAGCCTCAAGAGGTAGGAGGGGTGGGGACATGGAACAAGCTGGTCCCACACCCATGTGTGATGGATAAAAATCAGGAGGGGTATCAAGGCTACAGAGGAAACCCCTGAGGAGCAAGGGATTGCAGCTTCACAGTAAGCCCCCCAACCCAGGTTTCCAGTTACAAGGGGAGAATTCCCCATAGCTTCTGGATATAAAAACCAGTGGAGATTGTCACTGAGTAAGATGGAGGTTTCTGGAGTCCATGCCAGTTCCTTGTAAAGGGGCTGTGCATAGACTTATTTGGACTCAGGCCCTCTGAGTTCTAGAACAGGGGCAGCAGCTCCAAAGGCACCAGGGACATAAGGGTTAAAATTGAACGGTCTGGCATCAGGGTGAGAGCTGGATGGTCAGCTTTCTCCCAGACAGAAATGCGGGCAGATGACATTATTCCTTTTCTAAGCCCTTCCCCAGAGTCTGCAGGCAGGCACCATATCTGAATCTACATCAATCTGGCTAACACTGTTCACACTACCTTGCTGATTCCCTGACACACCTCACTCCACCAACTTGGAAACCCACCCAAGCTGTTTCCGGTGGTTTTTCCAAAGAAAGAGCCCATCTTGGCTCATTCTTCAAGCTTTCTGAAAAACTTTTAAAGAAGCATCATCTGGCCTCAGCATGTACCGTACATCCTGCAACATGGCCCCAGGCCCACCATAAGCAGCAGCCAGTCATTGTTCACAGTATGATGCTCCAGGGCACCTCCAAGCCCAACACAAGTGGCAGCCATCTGCACATCACTTTGTAGCTCATGCTTGGTGGCCCTAAGCAGAACACAGGCAGTAGGTCAATTTGGCCTGCAACTCCTGGGAAGCCCCAGAGCTAGCATATCCTATGGACAGCTTCGGACAATGTTGAAGCACCACCCAAAAACCTGTACAGGTGACACTCTCAAGAGGTAGACTCACTGGATACCAGAGCTCCAGTGAAGTAAATTCTGCTCCATGGGAGTGGCTAATGCAAAGCTCATCCTCCAGGGTGGTCACAACCAATCCTTGCAGATGATTGGCCCACCGACATGCCAACAGCAATCAAGGCTCAACTAAAACAGGAGGATATACATAGCCCATACAGGGGTAAATGGAGAAGCCGTGCACTGGACTCTATAGTACAGCTAGTATATTAGGTAACTCTGCTAAGCCAAAGAGATGTAGTAACTCTGTCTAAAACATAAAATAAAAACAATGGAGGCAAAAAATGAGGAGACAAAGAAACATGTCCGAAATGAAAAAAAACAACAAAACTCCAGAAAAAGAATTAAACAAAATGAAGAAAAGCAATCTACTTACTAGATGCAGAATTCAAAACACTGGTTATGTGTATACTCAATGGACTTAAGGGAAGAGCAAATGAACTTAGAGAAAACTTCAATAGCATCAAAAAGGACATGGAAACTATAAAAAAGAACCAGTCAGAAATGAAGAATATACTAACTGAAATGAATAACAGTTTACAGGAATCAACAGAATAGACAAAACCAAGAATCAAAAGAGAAATTTAGAATATAAGGAAGCAAAAAACAAACAAACAAAAATATCATTCGAAACAGCAAAAAGAAAAAGGAATAAAAAAAAAGAGGACAGTGTAAGAAGCCTCTGGGTCAACTTCAAACACACCAACATTTGCATCATGGGGGTGCCAGAAGGAGAAGAGAGAGAACAAGAAATTGAAAACTTCTTTGCAAAGACCATGACAGAAAACTCCCCTAACCTGGTAAAGGAAATAGACATACAAGTCCAGAAAGCAGAGTCCCAAACAAAATGAACACAAAGAGGCCCACACCAAGACACATTACAATTATAATGCCAAAGATTAAAATAGAGAGAATCTTAAAAAGCAGCAACAAAAAAAGCAGTTAGGGAGCTCCCATTAGACTGTCAGCAGATTTCTTAACAGTAACTTTGCAGGCCAGAGGAAGTGGCAAGAAATATTCAATGTAACAAAAAGCAAGGACCTATAACCAAGATCACTCTACCCTGCAAAGCTATTAATTAGAATCTAAGGATATACAGAGCTTCCCACTTCATCACCAAAATGTAATTAGGAACAATAAATAAATAGAGTAAAGCTGCAGGATACAAAATCAATGTACAAAAATCCATTGCATTCCTATTTACTAACAATTAAATTTCAGGGGGAAATAAGGATAATTGCAACAAAAAGAATAAAATATCTAGGAATAAACTTAACAAAGGATGTGAAGGACCTATACACTGAAAAGTACAAAGCATTGTTAAAAGAGATTGAATAAGACAGAAAGAAATGAAAAGATATTCCATGTTCATGGACAGAAAGAATCAACATAGTTACAAATGGTCATATTACACAAAGCAATATGCAGGTTTAATGCAGTTCCCACCAAAAACCCAATGGCATTTTTTAAAGAAGTAGAACAAGAAGTCATTAGACTTATATGGAACTACAAAAGGCCCCAAATAGACAAAGCAATCCTGAGAAAAAAAGAACAAAGCTGAAGTATCACACTCCCTGGACCCCAATTATAACACAAAATGATAATAATCAAAACAGCATGGTTTTGGCAGTAAAACAGATACAAAAAACAATGGAACAGAACTCTGAGCCAAGTAACAAACCCACATTTACAAATAATTTTCAACAAAGGAGCCAAAACGTACAAAGGAAAAAAGAAAGCCTCTTCAATATACAGTACTGGGAAAATTTGAAAACTACATGCAAGTGAATGAAACTAGACTGCTATTTGTCCCTGTTAAAAAACAACAACAACAACAACAACCTCAAAATGGATGAAATATATGACCTGAAACAATAATTACATAGAAGAAAAACATAGGTACTGAACTCATGAACCTTGGTCTTACAGAGGATTTTATGAATTTGACCCCAAAGGCAAGGAAAACAAAAGCAAAAATAAATGAATGAGATTATATCAAACTAAAAATCTTCTGCACAGCAAGAGAAATCATCAGCAAAACAAGGCAACCAACAAAATGGAACAAGATATTTGTAAACAACAGCTCCAATGAAGGGTTTATATTCAAGTTATATAAAGAACGTATACAACTCAACAATAAAAAAACATAAAATCCAATTAAAATGGGCAGAGAACCTAAATAGATACTTCTCCAAAGAAGACATACAAATGACCAACAGATATATGAAAAGATGCTCAACTTCACTAGCTACCAGGGAAATATGAATCAAAATGATGAGATGCCACCTCACACCCATTAGAATGGCTATTATCAACAAGGTAAGTAAGCACAGGTGTTGCAGAGGTTATGGAGAAAAAACCCTCATTCTCTGCTGGTGGAAATGTAAGTGGTACTGCCATTATGAAAAAAGAGTATGGAGGTTCCTTTAAAAATTAAGAATAGAGTTACCATATGATCTAACACCCCCACATTCACTGCAGCACTATTCACGGTAGGTAAGATAACCTAAGTGTCCTTCAATAGATGACTGAATAATGAAGATGTAATACATATATACAATGGAATAATACTCAGCCATGAGAAAAGATTAAATATTGCCATTTCTGACAACATGAATGGATCTTCAGAATATCATGCTATAAGTTAGACACATGATTTCACTCATATATGGGATATAAAACTGAAAGCAACCAATGAACAAACAAGACAAACAAATACAAACTCACAGACACAAACATTATGGTGGTTACCAGAGGGAAGTGGGGTGGCGGGGTAGTAAAGGGTAAAGGGGGTGACCAAAGATTTGACTTTAGGTGGTAAACACTCAATGCAGTATATAGATGATGCATCCTAAAAATGTACACTCAAAAGCTATGTAACTTTATTAACCAATGTCACCCTAATAAATTTAAAAAAAAAGAGGGAGTTTAAGATAGCAGCTGAGTAGATGGAATCTGAATCCACTTGCTCTTGCTCCCAACTTGGATTTTCAGCTGCTCTTCTAACAATTAACTACAACAATCAACAACATCTTAGCTGATATGATGTTTTGAAACCAAAGAGTACAGAAGATGCTTTGTGCCTTCTGGTAAGGAAATCTTATAAGTTGATGGGAAAATTCCCTGTGTGGTGCCTGCAGTAGCAGAGAGACCAGACAGAAACTGCAGCTTAGGAGTTCCCTCTCATCTTGGAGAAGGGGGCACTAGTCCAGCACAGGGATTCCCAACCCTAACTAGGAGAGATTTGGGAGGATATACAGAGTCTGGGAGACCCAAGCTGCACACACACAGTGAGCAGCACAGTCCATAGTGGTAGCACCTAACTGGAGAATTCCAAATAGGGACTCACTCTCCTAAAACAATCAGGTTGCTGCACCTGGTCTGTCAGAGGCACTAGCAGGTGAGAGACAATTCTGCTTTTTGGGAGAGGGTCTACACAGAGAACCAGCCAGCGACTCAGTACTGTGGTATGGGTACCTCATACAGTCTTTTTTAAAAGGAGCTGAAAATTGGCTGGGCAAAGACCCTGCATGCAGCTGCTCATCTAGCACAGAGACCAGATTGAAAGTGCAGTTAATTCTCACTGAATCAAACTAGACAGGGAGTTTAGAGAGCTGCACAAGGGGTTTGCTGAATCCCTCCAAGCTAGCCTAGCAGCCCAGGGGTCTTGCAGAACATAGAGTTCTGAAATGTGTCTCCTACAAAAAAGGCAATGGGCTGGAAGTTAAGATGGGGAAGAGTTGAGTGCTAGAAATTCTTTGCAGCCAGGCAGAACCCCACCCCTACAGAGTAAAATATCTAGGAAGGGAAAGGCATGCCAAGCCTCCTTCTGTGGAACAGCCTGGCCCAGCTCAGAAGCCCCCTGCTGGGCACATATCCATAGGGGAAAGAAAAGAAAACCCCAAAGGGGAACTTTCTGAACTCTCCTCAGCTGTGACAAGATACGCTGGTTTATGGGGCCCTATTCCACCAAAGCCAGCTGGGTAGAAAGTGCAGAAATTGGCACAGCAAAGGGAACTCAGGGCCCTGCCCAGCCTTGGCCCTTGAAAAGAGAACTGACTATGTGGGAGAATATATTTGCCTATAATATATCAGACGAAGGTCTAATCTCCAAATTATATACAGAACCCATACAATTCTACACCAGAAAGACAAATAATCCAATTCAAAAATAGGCAAAGGACCTGAATAGACACATTCCTAAGGAGGACATACAGATGTCCCATAGACATATGAAAAAACAATCGACATCACTAGCCATCAGAGAGATGCAAAGTAAAACTACAATGAGATACCACTTCACACAAGACAAAATGGCTATTATCATTAAATCAACAAACAACTGGCAAGGATGTGAAGAAAAGGGAACCCTAGCGCACTGCTGGGAATGCGGACTGGAGCAGCCACTATGGAAAACAGTATGGAAGCTCCTCAGAACATTAAAAATGGAACTATTTTTTACCCAGTGATCCCACTGCTGGGAAACTACCCTAAGAATACTGAAACATCATTCAAAAGACTTATGTACCCCTATGTACATAGCAGCGTTATTTATAATAGCCAAGACATGGAAACAGCCCAAGTGCCCATTAGTAGATGAGTGGATTAAAAAACTGTGGTATATTTACACAATGGAATACTACACAGCAGAAAGAAAAAAGAAATTACTACCTTTTGCAACAGCATAGATGGAACTGGAGAGCATTATGCTAAGTGAAATAAGCCAGTTGGTGAAAGACAAATACCACAGGATCTCACTTATAAGAAGAATCTAATAAACAAAATAAACTAATCAGCAAAACAGAACCAGAGGTGTAGAATCACTGAATAGACTGACAGTGGTAAGAAGGGAGGACGGGGGTGAGGACTGTTTGAAAGAAGGTGAAGGGATTCATCAAGGAACATATGAAGGACCCATGGATATGAGCAATGGGTGAGGATTGACTATGGAAGTGGGGGGCAGGCTGGGTGGAGGAGGGAAAAGGGTGAAATAACTGGAACTAGAAAACATAAAAAATATATATGTGTGTGTACATATGTATACACAATAAGCTGATAACTTTAAAAAGACACAAGCAATAAAAAATACAGTAAGATAAACATATGTAAGTTTTTTTTAAATTGGACCAAGGGAATATGACATGAAAACAAAAAAGGGGGCTAGAGAAAGAACCTTAGGGGGTATCTGGTTCAACTAACTCCTCGGGTTTATAATCAAAACAATAACCATAAATATTAATTTGACATTAGGACACAGAGACTGTACTAACTGCATTACCTTTCCTTTATTTCCTATAATTGTCCTCAGTGCACTCCTAGTTTTCAAATGAGGAAATTTAGGTGTGATGCCACTGCTTCAGCATGCACATGAGGAAGCTGACACCCATAAAGGAAAGTGACTTGTCAGAAATTACAGGGTTGAGTCAAAAACTGATATGCTGATTTCTAGCGCAATTTTTATTTTGTGTGGCTGATGTAAGACAGCACATGTGCACACACCCAAACATACACACCCACACACATTTTCTGATAGTCATTTTTAATAGAATCTTTTCTGAATCAAAGTTTAGTTACCCCAAGTATAAAGTGCACAAATACTAAAGATTATAAATACATTTAGACTCCTTTAAAGATCCCGAATTGTAAAGTTCTTTTTGACTCTCACAGATGTGACAAACAGAAGTACAATAATTAACCATAAAAAAGATTAAAAAGTGCTCATTATTTTCCAAAGCATTAAATTTGCATGATTAAATAAGTCTTTGGATTTTAATTTTGTAATGCAACAAATTATTGTTTTGTAAATGAAGTCAATTATTTTAAATTTTTAATTAATTAAAATTTAAAATTATAAGTAGAAGTCCTGAAAATACTTATTTTCTTATTGAACTAAATACATACATTGCTCAGTAAACTATATTCATCGTATATAAAACTTCAGAGCAAATACAGATCAATCCAGATCATGTAGTCTTTTTATTACCATTTCTCTCTCCTTCCCCACTTCTCCTCCTCCCCATGTCTCTACCTCTCTCTGCCTTCTGTCTATATACACACTAATATCAAAAATAGCACTAAGTACTAGAAGACACCCAACTTATGAATATTCTTTTTTACAATGAAAGCAAACATCTCTTACGTTTGCTCTACTCAGAGTCATGGGGATTAGATGCCCCAAAGTTAGAAATAAAACAAAAACAGAAAATTAACAACACATAAGTTTACCTCACTCTGTCATGTGTATCCTGAATCTACAATGTGTTCTCTTAAAAAAAAAAAAAAAAAAAAGCCAGGCATTATCTGGGGTTTTAATCATTTGTATTAGCAAAACTATTAAAGAGTGCAGTTTGTTAAAATTTTACCTGTTGAGTATAACACAAGCTTTGCAGATAATAGTCCCTGGACCTAGGACTTTACAATCTAAGACAACACTAAGAAAGGTTAACATATGAGGTAAACCTATCATATAACTTTAAAATATCAATTAGTTCAACAGGTAACAGATTATCATTTCAATGGAAATTCAGTCATTATAAATACACTAAGTAAAGCATTAATACTAATTAAACTACAGTTTAAAAATAATGATCCTCAAATAGGCTAACAGTGCCCAAATATAGGTACCCAAATCTGAAATTCTTTTTTAGCTTTACTTAAAATAACATCTCTTCATAATAAAAAGATATATCTATATAAAAAAAAATCTCTACACAATGTATATTTACTACACCCTGACCTTTTAGAGTACAGTTTAAGGAATTTTTAAAATACAATTACAGTGTTCAGCATACTCTCTCTTCGACATCCTAATTTCCATTTTAAAAGTTACTATGGGAGCATGTGTGTGTGTGTGTGTGTGTGTGTGTGTGTGTTTTAATATTCTCTGATTTCATGCCTCAGAAGTCTCTTCAACTCAGCAGCCCCTGAGTACCAAACAATTATATTTCCACAATGCAGGATTTTGAATTAAATCTCTTGAGGGCTTTATTTTATTATGATTTATACAAATACTTACCCTGATCCCTTGAAATAATATTTCTCAAATCTGCCTAAGAAGTGTTTCTTTAAACACTTTATAAATTGGATTTAATTTCAGTAAATAATTTGGACAATTTATCTCCCCCAAATAATACAATTTTAAAATGTAGGAAGACCAAAAAGAGAACAAGTACACTGCATTAAAATCAAGAGAATTCAATTCAACAAAACCCTCCCTGTAGAGAAGTTCTCAAATTTTACCAAACTCCACAATCACCTGCAGAATCTAAAACACAGACTACCCAGCCCTAACCAAAGTTGCTCATTCTGAAGTTCTGAGATGATCTTGGCAGTTCTGAAAATTTGCATTCTAACAAGAACTAGATGATCATGATGATGCTGGTGTAGGGGCCTCAGTTAGAAAACCACTAGAATCTAGTGAACTATACTGTCAAATAAAAATTTTGATTTATTTCAGAAGATCTCTAATTATAAATAAGATATGAATCAAAATATTTGTAAGTAAATACTCTCTTGCCTTATAGTGCATTGATTAGTTACTAGAAATAAATTCTTTCAGAGAAAAACAGTACCATTTGGATTTTCACCAATCACAACTATAATAGCAGAGGTTAACGACATTCTTCGAAAGGTTAACAGTTTACCTGCTAGAAATTACTGAAATAAATGTCAGCAATAAAGTACTTCAAGCAGACAGACCAAAAAAAGGAGTCCTGAATAACAACAACAAAAGAAGAGTTCCTCTTTAATATATTTAAAATAAGCTCTATTTGTATCTGAGTGGCAGTAGAATAAACATAGTTATACTTTCATGTCAGGCATAGGTTAAGGTTAAATCATGGCTTCACCAAACACTAGCTCATGTGACACTGGCTAAGCTAACGTGACTTAGTATTTGCCTCATACCTTTAATGTAGAGTTCCAATATGACAGAAAGTTATAATACTTTATAATGTCTTTCTTCATTCTATGAAACCACTGATGTTCTGATCAACAAGTTATAAAAATAAGAATAAATTTTCATGAGGAGTCATAAGCTTCTATGAGAGAAGAAACTGAAATTAAATTTTTTTTTCTCACTTGGATTCAATGATTGAATCCTGTCAGGTGAATGTGGTGCCTTAACCAAAAACCAAGGGCAAAAAAACAGCACTGAGATCTCCTGGTTCAAGTCACTGGCGAGAAATAGATATTTTGGTAGACTGGGTCAGGCAATATGTAGCAGTAATCCAAAAATAGTTGTTCCAGGTTTTCCCTGGGATGGCAACACCTAAACCTTTCCAGAGTTAAACATTCTGGTGGCCAATTTATGTCCTGAGAAATATCAGTATGGAAATGTCATAGTTGAACCAAACACTAAAAGGAAACATTTTCCCTCAAAGTTTGTTCCCTGCTCATAAGGTGAGGGCAAAATTACCTTAACGCAGAGGTTCTCAACCTCAGCACTACTAACATTTTGAACCAGATACTTTGTGGGAGGCTACCCTGTACACTGTTCAGATATACAGCAGCATCCCTAGTCTCTACCCCGTAGATGCCAGTAGTACTCACCAGTATGGCAATCAAAAGTATTCCAGATATTGCCAAATGTTCCCTGGAGGGTCAAAACTGCCCTTACTTGTTGACAATCACTGTCCTAATTTAAGATCAAGAACAGCAGTAAATTCAGAATGTCTTCAAATAATCTAGGTTTTAGCTAGAACAATTTTCTGGCCACACTTACTGATACACAAGTACTCACTCTATACATGTTAGCTATTATTATCATCACTTTGTATGAATATACAGTTGTGTGCAATAACAGCAATCTGAACAACCAACTTTCTGTAATAGTTAACAAAAAGTTTAGGAACTTGGAAGGGAGGGACCCTCACCTTCTGAGTTCCACTGGTGTTGTCTATCCAGACACTAATGGGAAGCCACTATTTACAACCCAGTGGGAAAAAGTATGCCACGATTCATATATTCACACACAGACAAACTCAAAACCCATGCACACATGTGTACATACACACAAAGAAAAACGGGGTGAGAACTGACCTACCAACCTCAAAATTTTGTGAGACTCAAATGAGATCTATACAAATGATCTTTGAAAAGTACACTATATAAATGTAAATAAAGCCCTCTGGAAAAAATGTTAAGCTAAGATATAAAGAAGAAAAAACATAAATGAAGCAAAGAAAATATAAATCAAAACAGAATCAGCAAATACAACTCTGGCTTATACTCCAACCTTACCCAAAATGATGCAAGGAACATATAAGGATACTTGACTCTTACAACAGATCACCACAATAAAAATTACATCAATTAGAAACCTGAAAACAGAATTTACCAATGCCTTCAGACTGCCAATATTATTAGAATCAATCATTTAGTATTCTCTTGTAAACTCAAAACCCTCACTACTTTGAAATTAAGTCAGATTCAGTCATCAATGGATCTGCCTTTAAAGGTTACCTCACTCAGATAATACAACATTCTTTAAGGATGTGTATAAACTGAAGTCTGTAAACTAAATACAGGATAATAAATCCAGGAAGCCACTATACAAAAAAAAAGTTTCTATTCAAAAAAGGAATTCCCAATTTTCTAGTCCCAGGGGAAGATGAATACCTTACAGCCTTTCCCAAATGCTCTTGTCACTTATTTCACTACACCAGTGCACAGGGTACACATGCCCACAGCTAAGTGTATTTTTTGCAAGAGTCAGTGGAAAACTGACATTAATTTTTCTTTTAATGTTTGGTAGGACTAGTAAAATCATCCAGGACTGGGCTTTTCTTTCTGATAGTATTTCACACTAATTCAATCGTTCTACTTGTTACATAGATCTAATTGCATTGTCTACTTTTCCTGAGTTGATTTTGGTAGTTTGTTTTTTTCTTGGAATTTTTCCCTGTCATCTAAATTACCAATTTTATTGGCATATAATTGTTATTATTCCTTTATAATCTTTTTATTCCTTTAAGAATGGTAGTAATAATGTCCCATCTTTCATTTCTGATCCTAGTAATTTGAATAATCATTTCTCTTGATCAATAATAGAAACCTTTCTAGTTTAAGGTTCTGTGAATTTTGTTGATATTTTCAAAGAACCAGCTTTTGATTTTACTGATTTTCTCTATTGTTTTACTATTCTTTATTTAATTTCCACTTTAACCTTTATTATTTTCCTTCCGGCTTAGTTTAGTCTGCTCTTCTTTTCCAATATCTTAATGTAGATTAAGTTACTAACATAAGATCTTTCTCCATTTTAAATATACATTTACAGCTATAAATTTCCCTCTAAGCATTGCATTAGCTGCAGCCATGTTTTTGCTTGCTATGTCTTCATTTTCATTGATCTCAAGCATTTCCTAACCTCACTTTTGAGTTCTTCTTTGACCCACTGGTTATTTTGGAGTATGGTGCTTAATTTTTACATATTTCTGGGTTTTCCAGGTTTAAACTGATTTCTGATTTCATTCCATTGTGGTTTGAAGTCATACTTTGTATTTATTCTAGTTTTTTAAATGTATTAAGGTTTGTTCCATACAGCCTAGCATATGGTGTTCTTTGGAAAATGTTTCACATTTACTTCAAAAGAGTACATATTCTTCTACCGTTGGGTAGAGTGTTCTATAGATGTCTGTTAAGAATAGTTAATTTATACTGCTGTTCAAGATATATTTCCTTGTTAATCTTTTGCCTACTTATTCTATTTAATTTTGAAAGTGGGGTACTGAAGTCTACAACTATTATTGTTTAACTGTCTATTCTTCCCTTTATTTCTGGCAGTTTTTGCTTCATGTATTTTAGTGCTTTGTTAGATGTACATATGTATAGTTATACTTTCCTGATGAACTGACACTTTTATCAATATAAAAGTTACCTTTTCATGTCCAGTACCGTTCTTTATCGTTTTAAAGTCTATTTTGTCTGATATTATTATAGCCACTCCAGTTTTCTAGTGCTTGCTTTTTGCAAAATACATCTTTAACCATCGCATCTAACATTTCTCCGATAGAGACCATATGATTGGATCCTAATATATTTTTTTATCCAATTTGACCTCTGATTTTTGATTTGTTTAATCCATTTACATTTAATATCAGTATTGATATAGATTTATATCTGCCATTTTACTTTTTGTTTTCCATGTGTCATGTCTTGTTTCTCTTTTCCCTACTTTTCTACTTTGTTTTACTTTAAGTGAATATTCTCTAGTGCAGCATTTTAATTTCTTTAGTGATTTTTTTTCACTATATGTGTGTGTGTATTTTTTCTTTTTAGTTATTTTCTTCATGTTCTAAGGCTTCCTAAACATAACTTATCAGAGTAAGCTTCAGATTTATACTAATTCCGGTGAAATATAGAAAGGTCATTCCTATTCAACTCCATCCACCCCCCACATTTACACTATTAGCTATATATATATTACACCTATAAATGTTACAAACTAAATAACAAAGTGTTTTACCTCAACCCACAGATGTAATAATTGTTATAACAAATGTAATTATTACTTTATATAATTTCTGAGAGGAGAGCAACTATCTACTTATAGATTTTATTATATTAGCCTCATATCTATCATTTATGTTTCTCTCATCTTGTTCCTGTGCATTCAAGTTACCATCTTTTTTTTTTGCTCAACACAGCGTTACTCCCATAGAAATTCCTTATGCTATTATTAGCATATATATAATGCATTTCTATGTGTGATAAGCCCAGAATACATTATATAAGAATCATTTCATACAATTGCTTTTTTAATCAATTAAAAGGATAAATATACATCTATACTGTCTTTATTTTTGGATAATTATCTTTACTGGTAGTGTGTGTGTGTGTGTGTGTGTGTGTGTGTGTTCAAATTACTGTGTAGGGGTCACCAGCTTTTAGCCTTTAGTATTTTTTTGTAAGACAGGTTTGGTAGCAACAAATCCTGTGTTTTGTTCATCTGGAAATGTATCTCATCTTCTTTTTTAAAAATGTATTGATTTTCGAGAGGGAGAAAAAAATTGATTTGTTGTTGCATGATTCTTGTATGTGACCTGACTGAAGATCAAACCTGCATCCTTGATGTATAAGGTCAATGCTCCAACCAACTGAGCTACCCAGCCAAGGCTCATGTTCATTTTTGAAAGACAGCTTCTTGGACACAGGATTCTTGGCTGGCAGTTTTTATTTTTTAGCACTTGAATGTGTTATTCCAAATGCATTCTGGCCTTTGTCTATTAATTTTATCGGGGTTCCTTGTTAAACGATAATTTGTTGTTCCATTGCTGCTTTTAATATTTTCTACTAATCTTCTGACTTTCATCAATTTTACTAAGATGTATCTGGTTTGTAGATCTCTTATGGTTTATCTTAATTGGAGTTCATTGAGATTCCAAACTATGTAGACTTACGTTTTTCAATAAATTTGGTAACTTTTCAGCTATTATTTCTTCAAACTTTTTTTTTGTTTCATTCTCTCCTGGTACTCCCATTATGTGTATGTTGGGACACTTAATGGTGTCCTACACTGCTCTGAGATTCTGTTCATTATTCATTTTTTCCCCCTTGTTCTTCATATTGCATAATCAGTATCAATGTATCTTCAAGTTAGCTAATTCTTTCTTCTGTCAGTTCAAATCTATCACCGAGCCCCTACACTAAATGTTTTTTCATTTCATTTACTACTTTTCAAACTCAGAATTTCCATTTAGTTCTTTTTATAATTTCCATCTCCTTATTTATAGTCTCTATTTGATATAAATTGTCATCATACTTTACTTCTTTACTCATGATTGTCTTTCTTTTACTCACTAAAAGAGTGGAATCTCTGAGTTCACTTAATGGAAGTGAATTCTCTTAAAGTGAGAATTCTCTGAAGTGAGTCCTCTCATTACAACATATCTATAATAACTACTTTGAAATTCTGTTAAACCAATATGTGGTCAATGCCTTTTTTCTGGTCATACTTTCCTGTTCCTCTACATTTCTCATTTTGTTCAAACCAGGACATTTTATATATTACATTACAGTAACTCTGAATACTAGTTTCCTCTGTTTGGGATTTGTTATTGCTATTCACTTGTTTGTTTACTTATCCGTTGTCTGGATTATTTCAGTGAGGTGTACTCTTCCATATTCCTTCAGTGTGAAGCCCCTAATACTCCTCTTCAGGAAGCAGCTTTGGATATTCCCAAAGTTACCAGAAGATGACAGTGGTTTTTGCAAGACTCCCTGTCTCTTCCCCTGGTCAATCCCAGCTATTAAGTGCCACTATTTGCTAGCTGATTGCTCCACTATGTTCCACAGACTGATCCAAACAAATCTGGACTCCTTTAAAGGGGCAGTACCCAAAGTTAGTATTTGTGATTTATTCTAACCCCAGTAGATCTCCTAGCAACTCTGTTATTTCCCCGGTTCTCTCCAAAAATCTAGCCAGCCTATGATTTACTTATCTCCAATGTATCCACCAATCTTCCCCTAATTGCCTTTCACAATCTCCATTGCTTTTGAGAGTATCCTGAAGTTGAACTTCTGCACATACTGTTGCAAATGAAATTAGTTCCTTTGGAAAGAAATTCAGAGCTATTTTACGGCCTGCTTCTCCCCCAAGAAAAGTCCCTGAGCCATGGCTCTGGAGTTGGGGTTGAGTATAATAATGCACTTCTGAGTGGCAAACCAGCTTTGGGCCCTGAACACTTGGCGAAGTGACTGGCAGTACCTCAGGTCTTCTCAACATTCCTCTTTCAAGTATGGAAATGCTCCCTTAAGAGCCAAGGCACAAATGATTGGGATACAAGTATTTTCAGTGGTGCTGTGCACAAGGACAGCCTCTGTGCCATGAGTGAAAACCAGGCAGAAGAACTGAGGCCCTGTCTCTTAGCCCCACTTACTCAGAACTTAGCCTCAGCTAGGGACAGAAAAAGAAATGGTGATACCTTGCTCTGCTCTGGAAGATACCCTCCATACTCTTGATTCAAATACCAAAACCTTTGGCTGTTTTAAACATTTTTAACACATGTTTTTTCTCCATTTGCTATATACCCATAGGACCATTTCCAGAGACATTAACTAGCTGCTTTTTAAAAAATAATTTATGCCAGTTTCACTGTGAAGTGGGTCCACAGAAAACCTCATGATGATCTACCAGAAGTGGGTTGTCCAAACAAAAGCTATGGCACAAATGTCTTTTAATGATCTCTTAATGAATCTCCCCCACCCTTCCCACATATAGAGATGATTACCAGCAACAGAAGTAAAAAATTTTTTTCTTCATATCCACAACAACAAAGATGTATGAACTATACTTCCACAGACACATCCCATATCACATACCACCACCATCCCCAGATCCAAGAGTGTGTCAATGTTTTTAGTGACTTGCCATTCCTGCTTAGTCATTAAAGATTTCCTTATTTAAGCCCCTGGCTGGTATAGCTGAGTGGATTGAGTGTGGGCTGTGAACCAAAGGGTTACCGGTTCGATTCCCAGTCAGGGAACACTACTGGATTGCGGGCCAGGTCCCCAACAGGGGGCATGTAAGAGGCAACCACACATTGATGTTTCTCTCCCTCTTTCTCCCTTCCTTCCCCTCTCTCTAAAAATAAATAAAATCTTAAAAAAAAAAGATTTCTTCATTTACCAAATTATTTAAAGCATGGAAAAAAATGTGTTATTATAAACTAACTCTATACGGAACCATTTGAACAAAAATTGCAAGTTATAATTCCATAAATAGACTTCTTTTATAAATATAGATTTTTAATAGTTATTTATTTTTAGAGAGGGGGAGGGGAAGGAGAAAGAGAAGGAGAGAAACATCAATGTGTGGTTGCCTCTCATGCACCCCTACTGGGGACCTGGTCTGCAACGCAGGCATGTGCCCTGACTGGGAATCGAACTAGTGACCCTTTGTTTCACAGCCCAGCACTCAATACACTGAGCCACACCATCCAGGGCTATAAATATAGATTTTCATCCACCTAATTTTCCCAAAGAAGAAAATACTAACTTATTGAAACCAGACTTAAAGTTGACTTTAAACCATTTAGGATCAAATATTTGAATTGAACCACTGAGAAAGACCCTAAACATATAAAAATTACATGTTCTATAATAGATTGGTGTTCATTTCTACCAGAAATTCCGATTTATCAAGAGAACCTAAATGATACGTAAAAATATATTCAAAAGGATTATTTTTCTGTATATGGTGAGAAAAGAGGGGAAGAAAAATTGCAAGCATGTCATTCTGAAGCTGAAATGACAAATCAGTCTTATGTTAGAATACTAGAGTTAGCTGAATTATATAAGGTTGTCTAAGATACTAATTAAATTCAATACTGAAATCTTTAGGTTAGTAATATAAGTATACACGTGAGGGAATAAATGACATTTACTTGCCCTATCTTTAAAAAAAATGAAATTACCTTTAAGTATGTGATGTAAAACTAAAAGCAACCCTACAACTATGAAGTTAAAGCATCTAAAAGTATATCAAGTGGAACCAATCAATTAATTTATAAATCATATCTCCAAAGCAAAGAGTACAGACATAAATAGAGGTTAAAAGGAAAAAGTAAGAATTCTACATTCAGGTAGAGTAGAATATAGTGATAAAATTTTATGTAAATTTGGCTCTACAACAAAATAAGAGAACTGGAAATGGTAACAATATGAAAAAAATACAGGCATTCCAGCCAAGACAGAGTTGTAGAAACATACACTTGCCTCCTATCACAACCAAAAGGAAACAATTTAAAAACAAAAAACCAGCCAGAACTGCCAGAAAAATCAAACTGCAGGGAAGTCCAACAACCAAGCAGTAAAAGAAGAAACATTCATCCAGATTGGTAGGAAGGGGCACAGCAGCGGGCAGGCAAGGCAGTAGCTGGTGGACCAGGCAGCCCCACAACTGCATACAGATAAACAAGGAGGAACAACTCGGGAGAAAGACCACGCAACCCAGGATTCCAGAGCCAGCTACAGCCTGTCTCTTGAAAGCGGGTGAGAGGCAAGCAAGTGACACTTTTCCTCTCTACCCCTCCCCCACAGACGTCACAGTGCAGTGAAGTGGTGCTTATACCTAAGGCTCCTGCCCTAGCAAATACCTAAGGCTCCCACCCTTATAACATAAAAGATACACCAAGGCAAAGAAATATGGCCCAAATGAAAGAACAGATCAAAACTACAGAAAAAGAACTAAGTGATACAGAGATAGCCAACCAATCTGATGCAGAGTTCAAAACACTGGTAATCAGGATGTTCAAAGAACTGATTGAGTACTGATGCAAAATAAAGGAATAAGTGAAGGCTATACAAAATGAAATAAAGCAAAATATACAGGAACCAACACTGACAGGAAAGAAATCAGGAGGCAAATCAAGGATTTGGAACAAAAGGAAGAAATAAACATTCAACTGGAAGAGAATGAAGAAACAAGAATTAGAAAAACTGAGGAGAAGCTTAGAAACTTCTTGGACAGCTTTAAACATTCCACCATTCAAATCACAGGAGTGTCAAAAGGAGAAGAGGAAGAGCAAGAAATTGGAAACTTATTTGAACAAACAATGAAGGAGAACTTCCCTAATCTGGCAAAGGAAATAGACCTCTAGGAAGTACCTGAAGCTCAGAGAGTCCCAAAGAAGTTGGACCCAAAGAGGAACACACCAAGGCACATTATCATTAAATTGCCAAAGATTAAAGATAAGGAGAGAATCTTAAAAGCAGCAAGGGAAAAGGAGACAGTTACCTACAACGGAGTTCCCATCAGACTATCAACTGATTTCTCAAAAGAAACCTTACAGGCAAGAAGGGGCTGGAAAGAAGTATTACAAGTCATGAAAGCCAAGGACCTATGTCCAAGATTGCTCTATCCAGCAAAGCTATCACTTAGAATGGAAGGACAGATCACGTGCTTCCCAGATAAGGTCAAGTTCAAGGAGTTCATCATCACCAAGCCCTTATTATATGAAATGTTAAAGGGACTTACCTAAGAAAAAGAAGAACAAAAGTATGAACAGTAAAATGGCAACAAACTCATAACTATCAACAGCTGAACCTACAACAAGAAAAAACAAACTAAGCAAACAACTAGATCAGGAACAGAATCAGAGAAATGGGGATCACATGGAGGGTTATCAGGAGAAGGGGAAAGAATGGAGGAAAAGGTACAGGGAATAAGAAGCATAATTGGTAGGTACAAAATAGACAGGGGGATATTAGTAATAGTGTAGGAAATGGAGAAGCCAAAGAACTTACATGAATGACCCATGGACATTAACTAAGGGGTAGAATGCTGGAGGGAATGCGGGTACTGGGTAGACAGGGATAAAGAGGAGAAAAAAAAGGCACAACTATAATAGCATAATCAATAAAATATACTTAAAAATACATGTTTTCTTAATATTTAATCTCTTTAAAAGATTGCTTTTTAAAAATTAACTACCATGTAGTGTTTTGTTTCTAGCATATGTAAAGTAAAACATTGTATTTTGCCTTGTATAATGCAGCATACTTTTTGGCCAGATTTTTGAGGGAAAAATAAGGATGCATATTATAAGTGGGTAGCACTAATTCAATATCTATATAAATGTTTTTAATTCTTTTATTTATGCTTATGCATTAAAAATGTAAAAGCAATAACAATATTCATATGCAAAATACCCAGGAATACAGGAATCAGTTTTGTCAAAATACAAGGAAAGCAGTTTCAGCCAACGATTCAATGAAATGAAAGGACAAGCGACCTATTGTTATTCACATAGTATGATAGAGGATGCAGATTGTTATCCACCTGATAAGATAGGTGATGCCGACTTTAATACCATAGGGTGAACAGCGTAATACAATGCAACATTTCTCTTCATATACTTCAGGTGGGAGAAATTTTTGGAAAATCCCTTGGAGAATGTCGAAATGGTTTTCATACACTGCAAGCTTTAAGCTCAAAGTTATTAAATATGCTAAAAAGCATGGCAACAAAGCTGCTGAGAGACATTTTGGACCTCCTCCCACAGAGAGTGGCATCAGATTGTGGAGGCAACAGGAAGAAAAGCTTCTTCAAATGCCAAGACAGAAGAAGGCAAAGTGAGGAAAACCACCAAAGTGGTTGGGGGTGAAGACCTGGATTCTGGAGCAGTGTAAAACTGGGATCTCTGTTTCAACCAAGATGATACAAGAAGAAGGTAAAAGGATTGCAAGAGAAAAAAACACTGATTGTTTCTCAGGGACACCTAAATGGTGCTTTAACTTTATGAAGAGAGGAGATTTGAGCACGAGGACACAAACAAAACTTGTCCAAAAACTTGGAGATTTGAGCACGAGGACACAAACAAAACTTGTCCAAAAACTTCAGTAGCCTATGAGAATCAAGTGTTGGAATATCATTGTTATGTTATTAATCTTCAAAAGACTTACAACTTTGAGCTGTCCCAAACTGCCAATAAGATTGAGGTCCCATACAACAAAACTGCAGACATCAAAGGAGCAAAGACCATGGCTGTTAAAACTACTGGTCATCAGAAAACACATTTCACTGTTGTTCTAGACTGTTGTGCATGTGGGACAAAGCTACTACTATGATCATCTTTAAAAGAAATGCATTTCTGAAAGAAAAGACACCAAGTGGAGTTATTGTCCACATGCATCAAAAAGGATGGAGGAATGAAGGCATGAAAATCTGCTTTAACAAAGTCTGATCACAAAGGCCTGGAGGATTACTTGAAAAAACAGCTTTGGCCCTGGCTGGTGTAACGCAGTAGATTGAGCATGGGCTGCGAACCGGAGGGTCGCCAGTTCATTCCCAGTCAGGGCACATGCCTGGGTTGCCGGCCAGGTCCCAGTATGGGGAGTGCAAGGAGCAACCACACATTGATAGTTCTCTCCTCCTCTTAGCCCTCTCTAAAAATAAATAAATAAAATCTTTAAAAATATATTAAAAAAACAGCTTTGCTTGTTTTTGATCACTTCAAAGCCCATGTTACACAAAGTATAAAAGTAATGGCAGTGGACTTGAAAACCCAAATTGCTGTGATACCTATTGGGCCAACTAACTAATTGCAACCTCTTGATATGTCAGTAAACAAGCCCTTTAAGGCCCTAAGAGTGGATGTTGTGGATGCAGTCAGCTGATAATGATTTAACACCTACAGGCAGAATCAAGAAAGCATCCATCACCCAGGTTTGTGATTAGATCCTAAAGATTGTGAAGTGGTGTCAAAAGGAAGTGGTTTGAAATCGTTTAAAAATGCAGCATCAGTGATGCTATGGATGGAACTGAGGATGATGAAATTTACCAGGATGAGGAAAGTGACTTCAGAAGATACCAGCAACGCAGAAATTGAAGAATATGATACTTTTAATATTGCCCATGATGAAGAGTGCTTGGCCTTCTATGATGTGTAAATATTGTAAATTTTTATCAGCACATAAAATTTCTTATACCTTGTATCTGTTCTTGTGTTTTATAATTATTTATTACATAAAATTCATTACACACTGCAAAACACAGTAATACTACAAAGGATAAGAGAGGAGAAATATAAGTATACTACTATAAGGTATAGATTATATGTGCAATATCATTAGATGGTAAACTATGGTAAGTTAAAGCAATCACTAAAACAAAGAGTTCTAAATAATACACAAAGGAGATAAAATTGAATTACAAAAATATTCAACCTGAAAGAAGGCAGATGAGAAAAATGAAACAAAGAACAGACAAGACAAATAGAAAACAGCAAGATGGTGGATTTAAATTTTACCAGATCATTAGTCATATTAAATGTACAGTCTAAACACCCTAATTTAAAAGAAGGAAAACCCAACGATATGGTGCCTATAAGATATGCACTTTAAATGTAAAGATATATAGGTTAAAAGTAAAAGAATGCAAAAAAAAAATATGCCTGCTGACAGGCAAAAGAATGCTAGAGTGGCTGACTATATTAATATTAGACAAAGTAGATTTCAGATAAAATATCACCAAGGATAAAAAAGGTCATTTCTTTGTCATAAAAGTCTTTGAGAGATGTGGAAAAATATTAAAAGCATTGAGCAGGAATAAGCAGTTAAAAACAAAGAAGATATTGGCTATAAAATATATATATATAATCATTGAAATTAAAAAATCTTAATTGGTTTGAAAAACAGAATGGATGGCGCTGAAGAAAAATTTATTAATCTTTAAGACTGAATCAGGAAACGTCCCAAAGAGCATCGGAAAGTGATAAAAAGAGGAATACCAAAAAAAAAAAAAAAAAAAGTTGAAATGATATGGGGAAATTGGTATAACTGTTAATATCCACCTAATGGTAATTTTATAAGCTAAGAATAAATGAAGAGAAAGAATTTGAAATAAATAATGGCCAAGAATTTCACAGAATTCAATATATGAAATATCAGAATGAAATAGCTCAGAGTTCTAAACACATAAGAAAAAAGCCAGTATCTAACCATATTGGAGTGAAATTTAAGCCTTTCAAAGGCCAAAAAAATTATTCAAAAGCTTCCGTTAAGGAGGGAGTGGGGGTGATTACATGCAAAAGAACAGTATCAAATTCATAATCAGACTTCTCAAGAGCAACACTGAGATAACAAAATGACAATGAAGTGTTATCCTCAAAATACTAAAGGGAATAAAAAACTTATACTTAGAATTTTTCACCAAATAAATTATCACTGATGTGTGAGTGGTAAATAAAGAAATTCTAGGCATACAGTATCTCAAAGTCTACCATAAAAAAGATATTCTGAAAACAAATTTACAGATGGTAACCTAGTAAGTCATGAATCCAGAAAAAAAAAAAAACCCAAATTTTAGAAAGGGAAATTTTTAGATGTATCTTTTTTTAAAAGTATATTCATAAGACTAAATGATTAAAACATCACATAACCCTATTCCAACAAAATAGGGGTGGCCAGGGTAGAGAGTAAGCAAAGGTTTTTGGAATTTACTGGGCAGGAAGAGATGACATAGAAATTAAATTTAGATACTGAAAGGATACAATATAAAATAGATTGGCTAAACTCTAACATAACAATGACATAGATATAAATGGTTTAAATTCAGAAGACACATTCTTAGATTAAATGTAAAACCAAGATTCAATTAAATGGAAAAAAAGGGACAAAAAAAGTACCTGAAAAATATGAGCCAAAAGAAAGCCACCATTAATATCAAAAGAATTAAAATTCAAAGGGGGAGGGGACAGTAAGAGACCAATAGGGCTATTATATGCTGGTAAAAGAGAAAATGACTGTGACTATGTATATGACCAAAATGTACATAAAGCAACAACTGAAAATTCTGGTGCATAATCAACAGATCATAAACTCTAACTGGAGGTTTTTAATATGCATTTGAAAAATTAAGAAGCAATAAAAAAGAGCAAACATGTGAATGATTTAAAAATACTACCTTGAAAATCTTATAACATATGACACAGATGGCATTACAACAAACCGAGAATATATTTTTTGAGCTTTTACAGAACCTTCAATAAAACTGATCACATAATAGGCCACAAAAGAAACTCTGATACATAATACCCCAAATCAACAAAATACAGTCTGTTTTTACCAAGTATAGGCCAATAAAATTAAAACTGAGATTAATATGATAACCATGGGAACTTTAAAAATGTTTTATCTGGAAATTAATCTGTGGATTAAAGAGGAAATTCTAAGTATAATACTTGGAGCTTGGTAGCCAAAAAAAAAACACCCCACATGTCAAAATACGTGAAAACAGCTAAGACTTACAGAGAAATTTACTTATGTATTTTTCAGGAGAAAAGCATACACATTTTATTGAATTTTCACATGTACATAAAAACTTAAGTCCCAAAGCAGTCGCCAGACAGTAAGATTTTACACCTTTCAGACAAAAGAAATATGTGAAGAATTGACAAGTCTAGGCAAGGGGTAGTAGGTGGTAAAAAAAAACAAAAACCAACAAGCAAAAAAAAACTACACAAACCTAAAAAAAAGTGAAGATTTGGCCCTGGCTGGTGTGACTCAGTGAATTGAATGCCAGCTTGTGAACCACAGGGTCACCATTTTGATTCCCAATCAGGGCACATGCCTGGGTTGCTGGCCAGGTCCCCAGTAGGGGGTGCACAAGAGGCAACCACACACTGATGTTTCTCTCCCTCTCTTCCTCCCTCCTTTCCTCTCTCTAAAAATAAATAAATAAGATCGTTTAAAAAATTTAAAGATTTGAAACATTTATTAGAAAACAAGAATCATTAAAAACAAGCGCTAGGATACTATCAATTAATACCATATACATGAAAAAGTGCTTGTTCAACTGTGAAACTACCAAAATGTAAGGTCTAATTTTTAAATGCAAGTTTCTCAATTTAATTGTTTAAGTTGGAATTCAATACAAAAATTATTACATTAACACAAAAAGAAACTGTCATTCATGTTCATGCGGTCTATAAGAAGTAATGCATGGATCTGAATAGGCACATTTTCTTCCATGTAAGTAAGATGCATGCACCAATTATTTTTATAATTTAAAAACTGCAGTTAAGTTTGAAATAAGACCTAAAATCTCCTACATGACATTACAATTTAAGTAGAATGTTCATTATCTTGATTGTGGTAATGATTTCACAGGTACATACGTATGTCAAGATTCACCAAATTGGATACTTTATACATGTTCAGTTTATTGCATAACAATTATTTTTTGATAAAGATAAACATACTGAAGAGAGAATAAAAAGACATCCAATAGTTTCTCAGAAACTGTAAATCATATACCTGATAAAGGGTTTACTCAGAATATTTAAAGAACTCATAAAATTCAATAATAAGAAAACAACCCAACAAAGAAATGGGCAGAAAATTTGAACATATATTTCCCCAAAGAAGATATACAGATAGCAAATCAACACAAAAGATGCTTAACATCATTAGTCAGGGAAATACAGCAAGATACTATACAACTTTTAGCATGGCTAAAACTACAAAATAAACTAACAATACCAACCCCAGCAAAAACGAGGGGCAACTTAAATTCTCCATGTTTACCCAAATGTAGTAAAAATGTAAGAATAATGTTCCCTAATCATTATTTTCAACAAACTGTTTTGTTTAAAAATAAACACTGCAAACCTTACATCCTCAATATGCATAGAAAAAAAGGTCAAATACTGTGACCTGATTTTCAAAATCCTCCATAATCTGGTACCAATCTTTGGTCCCATCTTACCTTCCACCAATCACATGCAGCAGGATTCATTTATACAACTAAAACACAGTGTATATACCCTCATATTTCCCTCTTTCCTCATACCTAAAACTACCATCTCCTGTACCCACCCCTCTTTTTTCAATCTAAATCCAATCTTTGGATGCCAAGTTCAAGGCCTCTTCCATAAACTCCTCTATAGCCTCCAACCACAGTGATTTCCTTCTTTTCTGACTTCCTAATGACCCTTTCCAGCATTCATTCATTGATTGCTTTTGCCACACATTAACTCCTATGCATGCACTAATACACACTGCATTATGATGATTATGATGACAGGGCTACAAAGATACATTAAACTAAGTCTCTACTTCCTTGGCTCACACTGCAATAAGGGAGACAAGCATGAAAAGTCATTGTAACAGTCTTTAATAGAGGTATAAATGAGAAAAAGTGGAATCATAAGGATCACATCAAGCTGTTTAAGAGATTAAAAAAAAAGCTTTTCAGAGAAGGTGACATTTGTGTTAAATTTCAAAGATAGGTAACAGTGTATCAGGCAAAAAAGGGACAGGAATTCCAGGCAGAGAAAACAGCACATGCAAAGGCAGACAAGCAAGAAAAACTTGGCATGTTTAAAGAACTATAAATAGATAAGCATGGCTGGAGTTCAGAGTACATTAACTAAGTCTACCAATATTTACTGACTACCCATTCACCAAGCCTTGGAACTGATGGGGAAAAAAAGCATGGTATCTGCCCTCAAAGAATGTGTAAGGATATGGTACCCAGGTGACTGGCACAATTAATTCAAACAAAACCAGCAGCATTGAGCACTTATTATGAACCAGTTACCCAAGATAGGTACCCAACATAAAGAAACAAAAAAGCACAGCTCCTGCTCTGAAGGGACTAATATTTTAGCAGGAGAGACAGAGTCAGTTTATGGTAGATAGATGTTAAGGTTCAATCTATATAACAAAAAACTTGGGGAAAACACCCCAAGATATTAATAGTGTCCTTCTTTGTACAATAAGCATGTGTTACTAGATTTTGATAATCCAGGAAAATAAATATCAAAATTGAAAAAGTATAATACTTGACACCTGATGGGTTCTCAGGTGTCAAGTATCTAAGCAGTCTCTGCTACAATAATTGGAAACTTTTAGATTTGAAACTTGAGATATCCAAAATATGGCTACTTATCACCATCTCAAAAACTATGAACTTTATTGGTACAAACCACCATTCTATCATTTCTTTCACATGGATTATCTGATTGGCCCTCTAACATGTCTCCTTGCTTCTAGCACTGATCCAACAACCCCAACAAACACACACACACGTATCTTTACCTATTTATAACAAACACTCAGAGAATCCATATAAAGGCAATACACTGTTAAAACTCCTCCAGTAGCTTCAGTAAAAGGCAAAGAAAGACCTTACAAAGGCCCTACCAAAATCTGGTAGCAGCATTCTTATCTCACTGATGCTAATCTTCAACTTCTCTTTACTCACCAACTTTAGCCACTATGGCCTGCTTACCGTTTCTTGAACATACCAGGCATGCTCCATTGCTTTTTGTTCACTTTCACCCAGATATCTACCTGGTTTGCTCTTTCACCTCCTTTGAGTCTTTATTCAAATGTCACCATCTTAGAAAGACTTTTCCTGTCCACTCTAAAAATATAACACTCTTCCATTTGAAAATCAACTCCTTTGTTTTCTTTATTTTTCTCCCTGTATTCTGTTTTACTTTTTTTTGTCTCCTTTCCCTAGCTCCGAAGAAGAAAATATTTTCTGTTTTTATCACTCATGTATGTCCAGTGCAGTGTGTCTGGCAAATGAAAAATGATCAATCATTATTCACTGAATGAATGAATAAAGAGCAGAATCTGCATCGTGGTTAAAATTTTGGTTTCTGGAAGCAGAAGACCTCGATTAAATTCCAGCTCCCCAACTTTGTAGTTTCTGCAAGTTACTTAACCTCTCTCAACATCAGTTTCCTCATCTATAAAATGATGATGATGGTATCCATCTTAAAAGATGGTTTTAAAGATTAGAATAATGGAGGTTGAGGACAGTGCCTAGCAAATAGTAAATGTTCAATAAATGTTAGCTATTACTATGAACATTTCTGACTGCCAAATGCCTCCACTGAGTTAGTTATTACATCATTCCCAGAATCCTTTTTTTCCAGAAATAGTTGTTACCTTGCAAAATCCTTAGATCTTCACATTCTGGTTTGAAACAAAATCAATATTACTCTGGATCAACTCTCACCTTACACAAGATTCTATTTTATTGTAGCTTGTAAAAAGAGATGGAAAGACATTAGTATCTATTTTACCTAAAAAATATTTTAAGTACTATATAAAATTGCACAAAATGCCACATTTATCACACTGTTAATATAAATATATATTCTACAACTAAAACTGACTCTTGGTGCTTGCTTCGTAAAACCACACAAGAAAAATTAAGCTTAGGGCTATATCAATGTAACGCTATACTATCAACTCTGTATTTTAGAATTTTTCAATTCTTTCAGAATTTTCCAAATTAGATTTTCCATTGTTGTGAGGCCCACTACACCCACCTGACTTTATAAATACCTCCCTAATGACAGGGGATCTGATTCAGGTCAGCTATAACGTATCAAATCTTGAATTAGGAAAGCTTTAAAAGATAAATAAATGTTTAGAAAAGTCCTTGATCTCAAGATTTTCATAATAAAATAAGAGCAGTGAATTATAACTCACAAAGCCAAACTAGAATCCTGACACCATTTACTAGCAATGGTACTCAGAGGCTTTTTTCCCTCATCTATAGGATAAGATTTTACCTATTTTGTAGAGTTGTTGTAAAAATCCAATAAAATGAACGTTTGTAGAAATAAACAATGCTACAAATTGTATGTAGCACACAAATTTTACTGTAAAAAATATTAAAGCATTTTTTAAAAATAAAAAGCCACAATCCTACAACTACCCCAACAATTTTCATATTTTGCTTATTTCCTTCAAGTCCTGTTTCTATATACTTCAAAAAAAATTGTAATCATGTGCCCTTGGAGGAAGGAAACATAGCATGATTCTTCTGTGGCCCAGGTTGAAATATTAGCACCTGAACTTACTATGGGACTTGGGGCAAGGTTCTTAACCCTCTGTCCTGTTTTGTATAACATCCGGATAGTAGTACAGTGAGGTGTGAAGAAGAAATTAGTTACTCTAAACCATTTAGTACAGTGCCTGGTACATAGCAAGTTCAATAAACAGCTAAAAAACAAAAATCAAAATATAAAGTTAGTATTTTTTTTAAAAAAATTTAAGATGATATGTCATAAACCAAAAGTACACTATTATCACAAGATTCTTTTCAAAGGACCCTTGGATACTTTATATTGACAGTTTTTAAAATAAATCTCCCTATCATCCATTAGTCCAGATATTTTATAATGTATAATAGAATCCATCTATTGCTTCATACTTCCAGTAGAGGTCTCCATCTAAATAACAATGTAGCAGACTGGAAACTTTAAATTAGTATTTCTGGTTATTAAAACACACACGAGTTAGCAGCCAGCTTTATCACATATACAAGTTTATGCTTTTCCAGGCAAAACATTTAAAATAAGGAATATATAAAGTAAAAAGGGTTTTTTACTAATGATTTTTATATCAACATGTTTTGCTGTGGCTTCTCTAATAATACTCACCTGTCTTATAAACACAGTCCTTTGGACAGGAAGGGGAAAGAGAAAAGACTGTTGGATACAAATGATAAATGAAGGGCATATTTATCACTGTTATTGTCCAACAATTTAATAGCTATTCCTCACAGATGAATTATCTCAGTAGAATTATCTTAATGTAAAAGTAAAGGTCACATTTTATAGTAGCAAAGAAACCTCTGACAATCTTCTCTATATATCCTTTTTAAGTCAGAATTTAGTGGCTAGAGTAATAAAGGCAGCTCCAAACTGGATTCTAGCCCCCCACCCCTTACCATTTCGTAATAGTGATCTTAGGCAAGTCAATTATCCTTATGCAGGCCTACCAGGAAAAAAAAAATACTTTTATTTAGACTATCAGAAAGCATGAGGCTGGACCACTTTCTTGAAATCCCTTCAGTTCTAAGAATTATGATGCTATGGATTGATAGGTTCAGTAGCCCTATCCAATTATTGCTAACTACATACTTTTTGCTCCTATTATAGTAATCTAAATTTCAGGCTCAGTAAGCTCTACTACTAGGCCATTACAAACAATTAAATTTGCATATAATACTCATATCTACCTCAACTTAGTCCCTTACATATGAGCGACTTGATAAATACAGGTAAGATTTGGTATGCCCAGGAACTGACCAGGAAACTACCAAGCAATTTGCATAAAGCTAACAAATAGTGCTGCATGCATACACGCATGCACAAGCACACCTCCATTTAAGCTAACCTTTATAATTTATAAAGTTTATAAACAGGGGGATAAAGATGAAGAGATGTTCTAACCAACTTTCAAAGCTAAAGACATTACTATCCAAATTACATCTAATCTGAGGATCAAATATACAATGCAAAAACATAACACATTTAATTTAGTGATAATGCATTTAAATGGATTCACCCAAACAAGCATGTAAAGATTTCTGATTATAACTAAAATAAATATAAATCTGCTTTTCTTTTTTTTAAGTTTATTTTATTTTATTTTATAGAGAGGAGAAAGGAGGGAGAAAGAAAGGGAGAGAAACATCGATGTGAGAGAGAAACACTGGTAGGTTGCCTCTTAAATGTGCCCCTTATACACAACCTGACCAGGGAAGGACCATGGACTCCTGCAACCCAGGCATGTGCCCTGAACCTGCGACCTCTCAGTTTATGGGATGATGCCCAGCCAAGTGAGCCACACTGGCCAAGGCTAAATTTGTTTTTCATTTCCATAGGGTGGATACTCTATAAAGAAGACTTTTAAATTGAAATAACTACCTCTCACCTTGAGAACATTTTTTTAAAAAATCAAGCAATGATCAAATCATAGTTTATGCTAGTCTTATATAAAATCAAGCAATGAATTAAATTATTGCTTTGTTTTTGTACAACAGGTGATGCAATGCACAGCAAAGAATGAAACAGTAAAGACTACTTAATGGACAGATAGAACAGGAAAGATAATTTTCCTCCAAAGTTATCACTTAGCATTTTTATCTGATTTTACTTATATATTAAATACTTAGAAGATGAGAAATATTCACAAATATAAGCCAAAGATGAAATTTAAAATTTTTAACAGTTGATATAGCTCCTGTCTTGAATACAGATAATAAAGAAATTACAGATTTTAAAAATTAAAATTGAATGCTAGCAGATAAAACATATGAACAATGTCACTAAATCTGATTTCTAAGTCCAACAGAATTGTTTATTCAATAAACAGATACAGAAATAGTATATTAGTAGAGTATATAGAATTAAGACTGCATCAAGAACACACAGCAGGCAGTATCTTACCCAACGAGGAAATGCTAGAGATATCAAACTAAGGTCAGCAACAAGGCAAGGAAAAGATTTCCTGGTCTTCTCAACTTTTAAACAGTGGCCAATACAATTACAAAAAAGGCAATAATTAGAGGCGTGAAATTGAAAAAAGTGGTAAACCTATCCGTATTAGCAGATGACACGTAATATGTCTAAAAAAAGCTTTAACTGATAATAAATCTCATACAAATAGTGAAACAGTTAAGGAACATTTTAATATTAAAAAATCATTCTTTCAAATAAGTGATAACCGATTAGAAAATATAATGGAAGAGAAGAACACATTTACAATAGCAACAAAAACAATAATATACTTAAGGATAAACCTAAGAAATGTTCACATTCTACAAAAAGAAAATTTTAGACTCTTGAATGGCACAAAGAGATTTGAATAGACTTTCATTGTTCTTAGCTGAACTCAATAACATCATGATGGTAGTTCTTCTAAGGTAATTTATAAATTTAATGAGATCCCCATAAAAAAACAACAACACATTTTTCTGGAACTAAAACAAACTAACATTAAAGATCATATAAAAAAACAAACATAAAAGAATACCCAACAAAACCATGTAAAAAAAAAAGAACTATGAAATGGGAATGGCACTACAAAATACTAAAACATGCTATATAAAACCACAATAATTAAAACATAGTGAGATACCATTTCTTAACTACCCAAATTAGTAAAACTAAAGAAGTTAGACATCACATTACAAAGCTACGGGAAACAGGCACTTGCACATACTGTTTGTAGGAAATAAAATATAGTTCTCCCCTGCAAAGCAAATTGGGCAATATTTAATAAAACTACATATGCATTTATTCTTGATTACTGCATGAATTCCACTTTAGTAATTTGTCCTGATACACCTCCAAAAAATTGAAAAATAGGTCTGCATAAGGTTATTAGATTTACAAAAGATTACTCATATGGCATTATTTGCTATTACAAAATATTGGAAACAATCTAAGTGTCATTACATAGGAGAACAGTTTAATAAGCTAGGATATATCCACACAATGGAATACTACGCAGCTATAAAAAATAGGATTTTATGAATTTACTGAGAGTAATATTCAAGACATATTAAGCAAAAAGAGGCAACATAAAAATATAGTGTATACTCATCATTTTAAGAAGGGGAATTAAAAATGCATATATATGTCTCATTTTTGTAAAAAAAAATATTAAAAAAATAAAAACACAGGAAGGATAACCAGAAACTAAAAAAATTAATTACCAACAGAGCACGGGTGGGAATGGTATAGAAGAGAAAGGGGAGGGAAGAGGATAACCTCCAAGCATATTATATGTTCTCTTTAAATTTTAATTTTAGAATCATATTATGTATTTTACATATTCATAAATCAAATTAAAGGAACAAGAATAGAGAAAAGCACAAAATTGACTACAAATAGAAAAAACAGAAATTTTACTGTATTTTAAATAATACCCAGAAAAAAAGAATCCAATCACTATGAATTTTTTAACACAATTACTTTACTGATGATACAGCTTCAGTATGAACACAAAAAGAATTGCAAACAAATCTTTAACTCTACTTGGCAGGTCTGTTTTGGTTATGGTATAGGTATAACAATTCTTAAAGTATTCTCTACGTATTATAGAACTAACAAGATGAGTAAATATATAGGGAAATAGGGTTTCAATGCAGGTGAAGGGAAATACATGCAATGGAAGAAGGCAAAAAGAAACTTGTGTGCATTAATAATTAGGAATATCAGTAGAGCCTTATGATTTTCAAAATATGTGATTTTCAAAACATTTAAAACTAACACACTTCCTAGCTCTGTCCTTTCAAAGGGCCTGAAAGAAAAGATAATCCAGTAACAATGAGCAAACCTACTACCCAGATCTTGGTTTCTATATACCACTCCATAGTGAAAGGATCAGGACTCCTTGGAGAAATAGAGGACACCAGAGAGCTGGATAAGCAAAGCACAAGTTGCTCCTGGAAGAGCCTATCTTGTCAGAAAGCAAAAAGAGCTCAAAAAATAGTGGGAACATGTTAAAAAGATATAGAAGCCATCTTGAAACAAGTCCTAGTGGCCAAATTTAATAACATAATGCAAAATGCACAACACAATGGTTTTTTTAAAGGTTTTTTCTGAGTATTTGGTTTTTATTTATTTATTTATTTATAAATATTTTTATTTATTTTTTTACTTTTAGAGAGAGGGGATGGGAAGGAGAAAGAGTGGAAGAGAAACATCAATGTGTGGTTGCCTCTCGTGCGTCCCCTGCTGGGAACTGGCCTGCAACCCAGGCATGTGCCCTGACTGGGAATTGAACCTCTATCGTTTGGTTCACAGGCCCGCACTCAATCCACTGAGCTACACCAGCCAGGGCCACAATGGTTTTAATACACTGTATAAATTAAAAATGTAATATATAAAATAGAAAATACTTTTCTTTTAGATTACAAACTAATAAATATAGAAGGAATAATAGAGTTAGGAAATAAGCATTGTGTATCCTTCATAGTAAGTGATGCAGGCAAGAATCATCAGTGGATGTTAAAACTATTGGGTAAAAGTTTGATGGTAAAATATTTACACAATCTCAAAGTATGTCCCCACAGGTAACTTACTAATTATAAAAGAGAGAATGAAGAAAACAGGAGGACATCACCGTAACCAAAGCTAACATCAGCAGTAATGGGACAAAGTGACATCACACACTTCCTGACAAAAATGCCAAACCTAAATCTAATCCTGAAAAAAATATCTGACAAATCCAAATTTTATATTGCAGTCATCAGCCTATACTGTTAAAAAATGGTAGTATCATGAAAGGCCTAAGAACTATAGATATGTAATATAAAATCATAGATTGGGAAAGTGGGTATGATTGCTAAAAAAAACATCTTTAAGCCAACTGGTAATATTTGAATAAGCTCTGTGTATTAATTAGATAATACAATTATATTCATATTAAGTTTTCTGAAGTTCATAACTACTACTGTCACATAAGAGAATGTTTTCATTCTAAGGTAAATATACACTTATATTTCTGAGTAAAGGAAATTAATCTAAATAATATCAAAGGATTAATGAGTAATAATAACACTAATAATAATGTATGTACATGTATACATACCCCATCACATAAAAAGAGAAAGATATATGAAGTAAATGTACCCAAAATAACAATTGGTTGATATTAATGAAATGTAAACAAGAGTTCACATACAGATAGAAAAAAAAAGTTAATAATCTTTTAAAATGGCTGCCCTGGCTGGGTGGCTCAATTGGTAGGAGCATTGACCTGTACCCCAAGAAGCTGAGGGTTTGATTCCCAGTCAGAGCACATACCTGGGTTGCAGGTTCAATCCCCAGTCAGGGTGCAAATGGGAGACAACCAATCAATGTCTCTCTCTCTCTATCTTTCTTTCTTCTCTCCCTCCCTCTCCCAGTTTCTTTTCTCTCTCTCTAAAGTCAATAAATATATTCTCGGGTAAGGATTAAAAAAAGCAAACATGATGAGAAAAAAAGGTTCACCATTTCTCTCTCAAAGAGATTTTTGACTATTATGGTATATTGAATTAATACATTGTAATAACGGGGCTACCTGGTAACACTACTCAGAAAGTCAGAAATTTGACTCTTTAATGGTGTAAACTAAAAAGATTATACCAAAGCACTTAAGCACTCTTGACCTATTACTTGTGAGTGCACTTGGGAGGTACAGCCTGCTAAGGTACTAACTACTGTTTATGAAGCACTAAGTGGTCTGATCTGAGCTCAAGTACACTGAAAATTCACTTAATCTACAAAACATTATGGAAAGTGTGATCAAAGCAGGCATTATTACAGACAAATTTAAACTCAGCCCCATCTCTAAAGAACTACAGGTTATGTATTTTCTGCATAGGGCCCTAACTTACAGCCTCTTCTTTGTCCTGTTTTAAAAAAATGTTCCTACGGACCATAGGTATGTTTAAATTAACATTTTACTTATTTAAAATAAACCAATGGACAAAAATTTCATCCAAAACCATGAAAGATGTGTATGTCATGACTATACAGTAAATACTACCTTTGTGCACATAGCAACTGACTATTAAACACTGTAAAAATTTACCAAATAGTATAAACTCAAAAAGACAAGAATTAAGTACTTTACATATTTCACAATAAGATGTACATTCAAACAATGTATTCTATATAACTTTATGTGAATAGTGTTTTATAAAGAGCAATATTTTAGTTTCCGCATTATATGGTAATAAAAAAATCTTTTACTAATAGAATCAAAATGTAAACATACGTAAAACATAAAATAACACCCAAAGATATTGAACAACTATCAATAATGGAGAATTATACATAAAACAATGCTTTGTAAGATGTAAAGCAAGTCTATCACCAGGGAAGGGAATGGAAAGGTGAAGGGGAGAGTGTGGCTTTAAAAGACATAGCATATACTTTCCTAACCGGCAACTAAGGCGGACAGTTAAGATTGAGAATTGGATATAACCTACAACCTTTTTTAAAAAGAAGTAACTAGTATGCTTCAGAAGAAAAGTTTGAGTAAAGAAACTTTTTTCTAAGTATTACTTTTCTAAGATTAAGTAACAGCAATTACTTATAAAATTTAAAATGATAAAAATAAAATCTCACATATGAAAATGTTTTAAAAATAATGATAAAGTACATTAAACAAAACAGGCTATAGATAGTATTGTTATTTTTATAAGCATGTATAAATATAAGTTAACTCCCCAAAGCAGTACTACGATAGATCAACAAAATCCTCACAAAGAGAAAAAAGTGTTCAGTAAACTAAATAAAGCAAACGGTATCCCACTTTTGGAAAATATTATTAAGTACTACATAGGAAAAATAACCAAAATACTAAGGAAAACTTATTTTTACTTAACTTTTTAAAAATCCAAACAATACAAATACCATTAAGGTAAGTTTGAATTAGTAGTTTTATTTACTCTTTCCCCCCTTAACTGAAGTGGAGCCCCGGTTATCATCTCTAGAACCCAGAGACAAAGTATAGGGTGTGTCTAGGCTCTGCTTAGAGATGACAGGTACCGCTTGAGCAGGTGCCCTATACCAGATGTCACCTAGAGGTTTTGTTCTGGATGTAGCCCTGGCTAACATGTTGATGCCAAGTTAAACCAGTTATCTCAGCAACTAAATTGGTTTCATTACAATACTTATTAGATCAGCTATTGTTAAACTTCAGCATATTTAAGAATCACCTGTGGCATACTTTTTAAAAATACAGCGTTTCACACTATTTGTATCTAAAATCACTGATCAATCAATCTTTGCACCACTAAAGCAGGACAACTAAACATCATAGGCCTCATGATCTGAAGAACACAGCACTACCTATTAAGTATGCTTAAAATATTGAACTTAAATGTTATCAACCTTTAGATCTAACTATCAGTTTTCAGGAAATAAATACAGGGGATAAAGGAACAGGTTTACTGACACTCGAAGGAAGGGATCAAATAAATCCAGAATCTGGGACATTCTAAAGGACAGACAACCCCATTACTTCAACAAATCAATCGCACGAGGGGAAAAAGAACAGGAATTATTAAGAACTAATGAGATAAAACAGCCAAACAACAGATTCAGCCCCACTACAAAATTCTCTTGCAGTAAGATGGGAAGACCCTGCAAACACTGACTAAGATATTAATAGAACTATGCACCTATCTTTTTTAGCCAACAATTCAGAATGTGGAAGCTATTTCTAGTATCACCAAGAGATTTCAGTTCCAGCAATAGGTTATTGAAATGTACTTTGTCAACTAGGTATACATCTTGTAGAAAGGTATTAATTTCCAATTTATAATATAATGGATATGCAAAAAGTATCCAAGCACAAGAGAAACTCCTTTATGTTCTGAAACAGAAAAATATGTTAGACTATTTTAATAATATAATTCTTGGAAAGCCTAATGAAATTCATAATCTGGTACTGAAAGTGACAATTTACTCTAAACTATCTCTTTACTTCAAGTCCCTCAAAAGTTTTATTTACTAAGTGGATGCATTAATAAATTTTACAACAGGTAACCAATACCAGTATCAATCAGCATATATGCGTTTTTGTGTACTTCTGAATAGAGAGAATCACTCTGCCTATTTCCTTGGCTCTACTTCATGGATAACTGAACTAACCATGCTATTTACATTTACTTTAATTGCAAAAGACAAAACTTTTGCTTTTTCATTAAAATGCTCACAACTTTAAGTTATAAAATACTTGAAGATAATCTTTAATCCTAACATTTTAATTTTTTGTTGTTTTCGTTTTTTCAAGATTTTATTTATTTTTAGAGAGAGGGGAAGCGAGGGAGAAAGAGAGGGAGAGAAACACTGATGAGAGAGAGAAACACTAATCAGATGCCTCTTGAACATGCCTGGACAGAATGAACAGAACCCATAACCCAGACATGTGCCTGGACTGGGAATTGAACCAGTGACCGCTCTCTCCTCAAGGGATGATGCCAAACCAACAGAGCCATACTGGTCAGGCCAACATTTCCATTTTTAACTAAAGTTTAAGTTTGATCCTTGAACCAATATCTACTTCTAAACAGTTTTCCCTAGTATCAAAATTCATGATATGACTTCTCAGTTTTTAAAGTTGTAGAACTGAAGTCAATACAAATTTTTAGTAGAACTATCACGATCATTATATTTCAACAAATGTAATTACTATTCCAAAATACAATGTTCTAAAACAGTGTAATCAATGACTGCTACAATTCTTCAGAGGCTTGTTTAGACAAGCTTAAAAACAAAATTTTAAATATAAATATCCTGTTTAAAAAAGAAGCCTCCAGTTAGAATGATAAATGAGGAACATAAAGAGCAGTTAAGAGACTTGCCTTCTGGGGGCTGCTAGTTCAAATAAGAACCTTAAAAGAAGGCTAACCAATCAGATAAAATTAACTGTAAACTGTTTCATTGTAAATACGCCAATATATGAACCACTGCCTGAGACTTAAAAATCTTTACCATGGTCACATATGTTTTTGTCACATTGTAGTTTAAACAGTAGGAAAAAACCTTGTTAGGTTTCCCAAACTATGCTCCACAGAACTCAGTGGGTGCTCCTCAAACATGGGTTTTCATGCCACACCCTTGTGATATGTGGTACGTGTTTGGGAAATACCATTTACTATGGGGCCAGGTAATAACTAGGGCTTCTCCAAATGGTCTTGAGTTCCACAATGCACACTGACAAACTGGTCTGTAAGAAGTCCTGCAATATAGCAACCAAGTTTAGCTTTATTGCTTACATTTATTTGGCCTTTTCCCCCCAGGAAACATATATTGACATCAGGAAGACCAGTTTTTAATACGACACAAATTGTGATTTTTCTACTCTAATTGATCCTGAATAACAACGAGTGTGGTGATGATGGTGGTGGCAGGTCAAAGAAGCAGAGAGTCATCCCCAACCCTGCCCCATGTCTCTCTAAGTCCTAATTCTGACAAGTCCCATTTTTACCGATAAACTTTAATAGGGTCTATACCACTCTGGAAAATGCCCCAAAAGCAGCCTTCACCATATAATAATAAATACTCTAAATACTTTACCTAAAAATGTGTATTGAGTACTTGCTTGCTGACTAATGTAACTAAACTCCAATGAATTAAACTATTTGTTTTTTCCTTCCTTTCCAACTTCCAATATTATTCAGTTTGGGGACATAAAAGATTCACAGAAGAGATATACTTTTCTATCAAAGTTATAGCAGATTTCACAGACAACCAACTATGAAAATACTGAATCCACAACAGAGTAGAGGTGGGATTATAAAAAGAGTATTCATATTTAAAGTAGACATTTTTAGTTTACATCTGAGGCAGAAAACATAAATGCAAAAAAGCATATAAACATTTTTGAGAGTTAGAGTCTTTAGTTTGAAGCCTCAGTGAAATTTTTATCTTCAGTAAACTATCTATCTTGGAAAAAGATTTATTTCTACTTTGGGACAAATTTAAGCTGCTTAAAATATGGTTTGTAAGATATAGCAGTAACCTGGCTGAGTTCTGATCAGTATTTCTCACCTTTCTCCATTTTCTACTCTTACTTTTACAAATCTGCGTGCCCTCAAATATGTAATAGAATATCAGAAGATATCAAGTCAGGTTTGTTCAAAATGAAAGGATATAGTTTAAAATTAAATTTAAAATGTACCAGTATACATGAATAATTTATTTAGATACAGTTGTTCTTCCAGTCTCCATATTACTTTTATTTTCCTTCCTTGAATAAGGTGAGCAATCACTGTTTATCAATTTACAAACTCAATGTATTACTTTATTTGCATATTTATTACAATTTTGAAACATTCTTTCATTTAACCTCATCATTCATAGTAGGTTTTCTCTTAAATGAAATAATCTATATGGTGGACACTAACTACAGAATACATGTGAGTATCAATTCTATTTAACTGCTAAACATAACCTCTACTGGTATAATTTATGGAGGGCTTTATCCACCAAGGGAAAAATAGAAAAAATTCATAATGCAACTGAAAATTCACTATGGTGGGTGGAACTCCACAATTACGTTTCTGACTATCCTAAAGGTAAGTGTAAAAAAGATCATTTAATATTTTAAGAAAATCAGTAACATACAATTTTGTACAATAAATTGTTAATGTCTAAGCTACTTCACTTCCTTTCCAAAAAATCAGGTTTTATAATGAATATATCAAGTTAACTTTGACTATAGTTGTACTATGAGCATCAGTAAAGAAAATTCTTCAAGTAAGTATTTGAAATATTTACCTAAATCTTCATACCAAGGCTTCTAATTCTTAATGGAAATAAGAGTAATAATTCTTCCCCCACCCTCAGCACCAAAATAGAACAACAAAAAAATTCACAGAGTAAATAAAGAACACACTGGGTATAGATATACTCAGGCATAAATTTAATCACATATAATTTCCAATTATATTTTAATTTCTTAAAATCATTTGTGACTAACAAACTGAATCATAATACACAGATTAAACATTTCTAAGCACATGTCAGGAGCACAACTTTTTTGTCCAATTAACGAATGCCCCTAATGCAATATCAATTTTTTTTTGCATTTTTATTTCTCTGTTTACAAAATGTGTAAAAATACCCCATCCTTTTATACTTTTGGGGTAATCTAATAATAAGCATTTGAGGAACATATTGAAGAGCACATGCCAAGAAAGGAACTAAATGCAAACAAAATATGTAGACATCACAGATGACTAATACCCAATTTTTACATAAAGTGCTTACATTATCAGTAAGCACTTACATTCAAAAAAACTAAACACCAATGTTGAAAGAGATAATCAACTGCATTTTCAATTTTAGACTTTGAGAAATCTTTATAGACAATCTACAACTGAACAAATGTATGTTTGATACAATCAAGCTAAATTTTGGCAGACCACTAAATTCAGGTCTCTATATTTAACTACTATGTATGTTTGTATCAAAACAAACATAAAAATGTTAGGATATATACATGGCCAGCATACTCGTTTGCTCCTAGTTTTTAAACGTCTGTAACATCATGAAGATATAGGAGAAAATACTAGGCTAACAGCCATTATGCAATTAATAATAAAATTACAAAGCAATGTCACCAAATACTAAACTTGTAGCGTAAATGAGAACTACTACATGTAAGGATGGTCTTACAATAGGTCAAATGAAAAAGTAGTTCATATTAAAGAAATTGTCCCACCTATGACTTATAAAACACAGTATCTGGTCAGAAACCATGTTATCCAATTTGATATATAAAAGAGGCAACTTACAAAGTCACTTGCAAGTTGCTATTACTATTTCTCACTATGAAGAGGCATTCTTATGGTTAAGTAACAGAATCACTGTGCAAGCTTGGCATCCTGTCTGCCAGTTAAGATTTTTTTCAGAGGAAGGTGTAAAACTCAGCATAATACATGTCTTCTAACTGTGCAATATTATACCATTATGATAAAAAAATCTTTCAAGGTTGGTAATACCCAATTTTTGACCAGCATTATTTCTTTTGTATTTCTTTAGAAGTCATACAAATCTTCACATGGTTTTATTTTCCAAAACAAATGCTCAACCTTTTCTCCTAGTAGCCTAGCTACAACCCTACAAAAACAAACCTAGAGAGTGACATATGGAGGAAAAACAAGTGTAAAGACATAGATGAAAAAGCAGCTTCTAATAAGAGATTAAAGCTTAAACTGATCTGAGAACAATGTAAAAAGTTGCAAACCACCTTGAAGCTACACGTTAAAAACAGTACCTATAAGCATAATCAGCAGATGATATGATCTCCAGATAGAAATCAAAACTGGAAAAACAATTATTTATGTAACTTGTAAAAAACTGGAAGTCTAGCCATTTATGATTATACTAAAACCCTGTTAGGATGAATGTAAATTCCTCAGAAAAATACACATCCATTTCATGAACCATATATATTATATAGTAACTTATGAATATTAAATTTTAATCAATGAATGAATCAATCAATCCAGTATCAGGCATACTTTAAATGTGTATTTTAAATAGTCTAAAATCTAAACGCTCAAACTGAAAATAAGGACATGCATTAACAGTATTCCCCACAATATTATAAATGGAAACGAACAAGTAAATACCATTATAAATATAAAAATTTCTACTTCTCTCCACATTACTAAATTAATGTTTGGAGGTTTTGTTTTACTTTGCTATTTGTTTTAGTACTTTATTTAAAAATGTACTCTAACACACATGCCATCACACACCCATAATAAATAACTAATCATACTTAATATTTTCTGGACTTCTTTATAACTCAGTAACTACCCACAAAGTTTTGTGAACTCTTCAGCTTCAAGCCTAAAGTCAGTCTATGATAGCCAATAGAAAGGACACCTGTGCAATTACTACATTCCTATTTCAGAATGTTAAACATAACACAGAGTATCCACACTGGGATATTACATTTGGAGCAGTGATAAATGCCAAAGTCAAATTATGCAGAAGCCACATTATTTTTAAAAGGCCATCCTATAATATCATTATTAAAAAGTAGTAAGTATAAAGAGCAGTATTTAGTTTTAAATAACCACCACCAACTCAGTATCTTCTATGGGTAAGTAAACATTAAAAATAAAAGATGACCTCGTAATAAATTACAATATAAAAACATTCCTAGTGAAGAAAAACTGGAAGACAAAAATAAAGTTGAATCACAAAATATATCATCTAAACTTATTACATACCAACTGAATAAGATTTATCTTGCGAGAAACAGAAATCCAAATGATAGTATTTTCTTTCATAGTATCCTTAATTTCTCCTAAATATATAGTAATCCTTATGAATGATTTTAAGTGACTTGAAAATTCAAAAAAAATTATGAAAATAATTTAGTCATCTACGGCACCAACATGTTATACTATGTAGAAATATTCTACTGAAAAACTAACTACTCAGTGACACAGTTCAACACAAGAGGTTTCATTTTATAAAATTCTTAAAAAGGCAAAGAAGTTTCTAAAACAAAGAAAATTTTTCCAAAGAGATACAAGGTTTCATTAACTATCTTAACTCTTTACTAAGCATCACCTTTCTGCCCCTTTTTGGATATCAAGCAATCAATAACAATGTCACAAAGAAAGTTTACCAAGATGGGGGGGTGTCACTTGTAATGATTCTGTATAAAAAATGTAAACAATCTGAAAATAGGTGAGGAAAATTTTCACCATCCTAAAGCCTCACTTTATGGATATTTTATGTTTCCCAAACTGAAATTACCAGAAGTTTATAAAACTGTTTGGTGTGCAAGGTTTGTATTGTGTGTGTGTTTGCTAAAAACAAACATCCCCACAAGTCTCTTATTTCCAAATACTGTGCAAGAGTCACTACTACTCACCGCAAGTAATACTGTTTTAAAGCAAAGGCAGCGTTAGAACAACTTCTGGGAAAGTTGAACTCTTCAACAATTTCTCCCCACTGATTCTTCTCCGAAACCTGTTAAAAATACAGCCACGCTTTTCTGAAAATGCACAATCCAAGAAAAGTCTAACCTAACTATGAAATAAATACCCATTCTACAGAGATCTGTAGCTACCCAGGCATCAATGGGTGTTTCGGATCGATCCGTAAGAGTTACTAAGCAAGGGCTGCTTTAATCACTGTGTTTTCACCCGAGAGCCCCGTATTTAATAGCACTTGTTTTGTTTGGGGGGGGCGGGAGGGGGGTCTGGTGGGTTTGTTTTGTTTTTGAAGCCCGGACAATAACCAATCGCAAGTCCCTCTGTCGCCCCCTTTTAAATCTCAACGCGGTCCGTTTACACTTTAAAAAAAAAAAGTTCAAAAGGATCAATACTGTTCCGGACAGCGACGTCCGCAGGTTCTGGGGGGGCCGGGGCCGGGGCCGATTCCGATCCCTCTCCCAGATCTATCCATCTCCATAGGCCCTTCTTTGAGGCCTACAGCTTCTGCCTAGCCTTGAAGCCTAAGATGGCTATTTGGAGACAGGTCCTGGTTTCTTTTGTTAGCTGTATAAACCGAGGGCGACGCGGCCGAGGCTGTGCCCCCGGTTGCCGGGATCATTTCGCAGCCGATTATCGATGTTAAACCTGCCCGCGCTAATTTTGAGTTGCACGAAAACTGCTCTCAGAGTCTGTGTGTCTCTGTGTCTCCGCCTGTGCTAGAGCGGCAGCGGCGGCAGAGCTGAGTCGCGAGCGAGCGGGCGGGCGCGGGCACGGGGCGGGCGCGGGGCTTCGGCGGGCGCCCCGCACGCCCGCACTCCCCGCCGTGGCGCTCAGACCCCGCCGGGGCGGCCGGGCAGCGGGCAGGGCGCGAGCCGGCGCCGGGCCGCCCGCCCGCCCGAGCCCCGCGCCCGCCGCGCGCACGCGAGCCACCAGGCCAAAAACAGCCCCGCCGCCGTCCGCCTCCGTGCCACCGGCTGCGAACGAAAAGAACGCCTTTTGCCCCCGCGGGCCACCCCCCCCACCCCGAGCGCCCACTGCGGGGTCAAAGGAGACTTTTTGGAGGAGGCCAGCGAGAGGGAAATACAAATTAAAACTTCCACTCACCTTCGCGAATCCGCCTAAAGTAGTGACTCTGGTGTAGAGACCGTGAAGATCCAGCTCCTTCCCACCCACCGCAGGGATTTTTTTAAAAGGCGACCTGCGGGAGAGAGAAAGCCCAGCACTTGTCAGCCGGGACCCCGAGCCGGCCCGGGCGGGAGAGCCCCGTTCGCCCCAGCTCGCCCGGCGCTGCCCCCCCGGTTCTGCTCTCACCCTCTGCTGTGGTGGAACTGCCGCAGCTCGTCCAGGAAAGCGAGTCCCTTTCTCCGCTCATCCGGAGGCGCCTTCCCCGTCGAGTTTGCCATTATTTTTTCAAAGGAGGTTTAAAAAAAAAACCCAGATCGGTGTTTTAAAAGCGCCCCCCGCTCCCTGCGCTTCCTACCAGAGCCCGGAGCCCATTCCTCGGCCGGCGGCGGCGGGGCTCAGTCATGGGCCGGCGGTGGCGGCGGCGGCGGCGGCGGCGGCGCAGGGAGGGAGGGAGGGAGGGGGAGGAGGAGGAGGAGGAGGGGAAGGAGGGAGCGGGAGGCCAGGGGGAGAGAAGGGAAGGAGGGAGGGGAATTTCTAAAAAAGTTTAAAGAAATCGGAGCGAAACTAGAGGGGCAGGCGACTGCCGGATCCGCGCGAAGCCGCGGGGCGAGCGCGGCCCCCACCCCTTCCTTCCCTCCCTCCCCGCGGCCCGGCTCTCGCCCGCCTCTCAGCGACGCCGGCTCTGGCGGCTCAGCCTGGGGACGCGATTCAACATGGTGCTGCTGCCGTGGGCGCGCGAGCGAGCGAGGGGCAAGGCGAGCCGACGGTGAGGGGTCGGGGAGGCTGGAGGCCCGGGAGTTTCGGCGGCCGCGGCGGCGGCGGCGGCGGCGGCGGGGCTGGGGCAGGCGGGGCTGGGGGTGGGGAGGGGGAGGTCTATGTGGTGGTTTGTGGAAAGCGGGTCGACAGCGTGTTTTCCGGCCGCAGCTTCGCGGGGCCCTTGCACACATTCATGCGCGGCCTCGGCCGCCGCGGCCGGGGCGTCCAGAGCAGCAGGCACCGGCGGCAGCCGACCCGCTGCGCGCTGCCCGCCCGCTTCCCTTTCCGTCAGCCTCCTCTGCTGCCGCCAGCGCCGCCGCCACGGCTGGGCAGCTAGCGCCGCACAGCGACCCCCGAGGGCCGGCCGCGGCACTGCGCCTGGCTCCACACCGCCCCGGCAGCTCCTCGCGGGGAACAATAGACTCGGCTCGCCGGGTTTAGGGTTCATCTGCAATGTGCCGCACATTTCACACGCACACAAAGCCGGCGGAAAGGGGGGCGGCGCGGGGAAACGGCCACTACCGGTTGTTTCAGGGTTAGGGGTGGAGGCAATGTTAGCGTCCCTGGCCCGGCTGTTGGGAGGGCTGCCTGGGAGTCCCCCGCCTGCCCGACGGAACCGGGGTGGCGCTCGGAAGGAAAACGAACCTCAGAAGGGCAGCTGCTCACGCTACGCATCATTCACGGATTGGAATAAAGTCAATATGTTACCTTTTTTTTTTTAAAAGATCTAAAGGAATCACCTTTTCTGAGCCATGCGCTTGTATTTTGGGGTTTGGTCAGTACATTTTCCATTGAATTATCCACAAACTTACTTTAGCAAACTATAAATTAAATACAGTGTGAACTGTCCTAGTTCTGTGGAAATAAAGTAATGCTCCTAATTCATCTTGCCTTTGGTTGGTTTCACGTATCAAACTAAATTATGCTATATTGATTTTTGCAAACGGTAATTAAACTGGTTGGGAAGTAATCTTTTGAACTTTGACAATAATTAGCGCTTATATTTTTATATTAAGGTATCTTCAAAATAAATGTGTTTAAAATATTGAGTAAAACTTTGTTTTTCCTTATTTCCTCTCCACTGTCTTAAATGCGAAGCCCGTTTAAATATTTTTGAAGATTAAAAAAAGGCTGCTTAAATGGGAGACCCAACATCTCAACAAATACTAAGTTTGCCCTTAGCTACAAATGTTAACTAAGCCTCATAATACGTGCAGCATATCATTATTCCCATTTTAGTGATGACCATTACGGGCAAAGTCACTGACTAACCCAAGGTCACAGGCTAGTAAATGTCTGGATGGATTATTTCAGGTAGTGGTTCCAATGGAAACATTATTTGGTGGTGAAAGAAATTATGTAACATAGTCCAGCATGCTTCCGGTGCTCACTCTAGGAAACGAATTTATTTCCCAAGTAAAGTTTGTCTTTTAAGTGGGGTCAAAATAAGGCTGTGGCTAGGAGGTTCCTGACACTCAAAGGCCAGTGAATGCCTCCGCATTCATAGTGGGCGCAGTGAGGGGCGGAGACCCGCCGGGGGAGTGGAGACGGCGGCCCGTGCCGGAGGCGAGGGGGGGCGGGGTAGAGGGGAGACCCGGTCGCCAGTCCCTGCCCCAACCGGTCCTTCTAGGGGTGGTGGAGATGTGGGCCGCAGAGCTGCGCGGCCTGGCTGTGCGGATTCCCTAAACGCCGCACTTGAGCACGGCCCCTTACGTAACTGTCAGCGCCGGGGATTCCCTAGAGGGGGTCATTCTATTCAACCATTACACACACCCCGGGCTTCTGCAGCCGCGCCGCCGCCGCCTCACAAAATGGCGGCGCCCATAGAGGAGACAGCGGCCGCCTCCTCGGCCCCATTTTGTGGGAGGTGAGAGATCTGTCAACATGGAAAACCGCTGAGGATGCATCTGAGTTTGAAAAGCCTGTTTAAGGGATGGAGTCGAGGGGATCTCATTCAACGGAAAATGTCAGCGACTTCCAGCACCATCTCCCCGCTCTTTTTTTCCATTTTCTCCAAGGTAACGCCGGAAGCCTCCAGGGTAATTGTGACTGAGGGAAGAAGGAAAGGCTGCGGCTGACTTCTCCCGGGACTTGCCGCGGCGTCTTGGCGTCTTTGGTTGCTCTTCCACGCTGTCGGGAGCTGAGCGCGATGCCGCGGAGGCTCGCCTGGGCTGCCCGGGCCTTTCCGAGGGGAGAAGACCGGGCGACACGGAACGCAACCGGCTTTCTCTACCGCGCCACTTGTGCAGCGAGACTTTTAGGTAGTTTTTAAATGCCAGAGTTCACGGCCCTGTCCGTACCTCTCGTCTGAGTCGTAGGCTTCGGGAGCCCCGGAGGCCCTGCTCCGGAAACTGGCGGTCGGCCGGGAGCCGGGAAGCCGCGCTGCCCGGAGCCGGTGACCCGCGGATCCGGCCGCCGCAGCGTGCTGGGTGGGCGCAGCGCGGCCCCGGGCCGTGGATGGTGGTGTTGGGGCCGAGGTGGGAACGGAAGCTCGTACACTGGAATTTCAGTCGTCCGAGTCGGGACCTGGGATTGTATGTTAATGTCTCAGGTTAGACGTTAAAACGTCTTTTCTAGTATCCCGCTCTGCTGTGGGTATACCTGATTTATTTCTTATTCGAAGGGTAGAATGGAGGGGTGACATTTTATATTTTCATTTTTCAAGCGAGGGTTGCCACTTTAACCCACTGACGGCTGTTAGTGTGTTGGTGTGGATACACACATGCATGTACAGTAATGTGTTTTCCTTTTCAGTACCAAGGCTAAAGACCTGAAGTGTGGTATTAACGTTTTCATGCCTTTCTTAGAAATGTGATATGTAACTGGAGGATCGACTCTGAAAAAAAATTTCTACACAGGAACCTTCCATGTTCAAAAATGGATTCCTAAAGTGTGCCTGATGGATAGAATTTGACTTTGGATATGCTCTAGTCAAAGAAAAAAACACTAATATTTGTCAGATTACTACATGTTTCAACTTCCCCAAGCCTAGAAAAACGTAAGACAGAGTAAGCTGAATATGAATGGTATTTGTCTATAAGAGGAAAGAAATTGTTTAAGGAAAAAGGAAATTCATCTGATGAAACTTAAATATGAGTTACACTAATAATTAAAATTTTTTTCCAGTTAAAGCAATCATCTGTATTTTTATATGACTTTTTTAGGTGTTTTTTCTGTGTTGATTTTGACCCCCATATTTCCTCTCTAATGCAGAACTGTATCTTTCTGCAGACTGCGCCTCAATCACTGAGTTCCATGTCCCATCCTCTGCCACACCCTGGTTGCTGCTCCTGGTGTGTGGGTTACCAAGATACAGTTTCTGGTCATGTCTGTTCCCACTGATGTTCTTTATATTAATAAATTTGGTTGCCACTAATCAGTCTGTATCTCTTGCAAGAATACTTTATCTTAGCACCCAAGTACCCAGAGAATATTTTTATGGAATTGCACTAAAACGTAACCCTGGTGCAGAGTATTAAATTTTTTGTGCCATATTGCATTTCCTGTAGTGGGCAGCATAGAGCAAGTGGATCCTGGAAAAGAAATGTCAGAGGTGCCCCACAGTTGTGCAATAGATACTCTCTAACTAAATTGATAAGATATAAATAAAACGTACTTCGTGATTTTCAAACACAAGTGGGAAATATTTCTGTAAGACATTACCAATAGTGAAAATTTTGAAACTCACTTTGTGTAGTTTACTCTTGATGAGAAATGTTGACAAAGGCTTTTGATGTGAAAAATCCAAAGCTTTTTTAATAGTAACTGCAAACCCTGAACTCCATAATTAGAAGTTTCTGTTATTCTACATGACTCTCTGGTCCTGATCAGCTTTAATATTATTTAACCAAGAAATCGTGATGTTTAAAATTCCCTCATTCAAGTAAACTTAAAGAAAACTACCAAATTTCAAATTAGTCATGTAAGGGATATGATTACAACAGATGAAAAAACTTAATTGAGGAACTAGTAAGTCAATTCATTGGAGAAATTTTTGGATTTTAGATTAAAGTTTAAAAGAATTGATTGAACAAGGCTATTGAACTTAAATTTGTATTTCTTTAAAGAATTTTAAGAAGAAAGGTAAGAACACTTTCACCACTTGCTGCTCTTACGTGTTTACTGCTGTAATTTTTTTATATAGGCTAACTTTCTGATTGATCCCTACAACTTCTGATAAGCTTTTTTGTTTCTTTTTTTCTTTTCAGTAGATATTAGAGGTTATGCTTTGTACATTATTCCAGTGCAATTTATTTTTTAGAAAGGGGTAATTTACCACTAAAGATTTTTTAGTAAGACTTCATATCTAAAAATTAAATTTTAGCCAATTATAATTGGAGCATCATTCCCAAAGGTGCTTTTGACTGGGAGTTAGTTCAATCAATTGTCCAGGTCACTTGTGTAATGATGAATGTTTTAAATTGTTACGGGTTCAAGATGCTGCATTCATACATTTTTATTTACTTCATCTCTTGATCTCTGAAAAGTAGGCCCCAAACTAAAGGTACTCGTTATAGTATCATCAGTTTGTAGTAGTTTAATACTTTGTTTACAGTGTTTAATAACTGAAAACTAGGAAAGCCTAAATAATAAACCAGGGGAACATCTATATTTTATTATTAATTATTTTATTTATTTGTGTTACATCTGTACAATTATTTTTCCAACCTCTGTATTTATTGAATTCCTACCTTGGGCAAAAGGTGAAAGGAGAAATTAAGTTGGCCCTCAAGGAAATTTTACTCCATTACCAGATTTTTGTAACTCCTAGCTTTAAAAGATTATAATAAAATATTCAGACAATAGAATTCTTGATTTTTAATACATAATCAGAATTTTTAGCATAAATTCAAAATTTTGTTTAAAATAGAGACAAATATAAATTACGTGCAAAAGTGTTGTATTAATGTTAGGATCAACGTTAGTGTTATTCAAAATGCTGTAAAAATATTAATAACAACATTTAAATCACATTGCTTGAAAACTCAGAGCCACAAAAAAGTCTGGTTATAATTACTTTTTGATTGTGGGAAAGACAAAGGGATGTTCAGTGAATGTAAAAAAATATACTACTGAGCAAACAAACAGGAATTATTTTCATGAATTTTGATCTTCTGTTTCAATTTTTTGATATATTGACTTCTGACATTGAATTTTACTATTAATTTATAAAAGTAAACCCCAAGGACACACTAATTCTGTATTTAATGCAGAACTAATTCTTGAATAGCTGTAAAGCTTTAGGAATAGGCAATCTTGTTGGCAAAACAAAATAGGAATTAAGCTGAAATGCAAAACTATGTAATAGGTTTCATACAGCTTCATAACATGCAAAAGTCAGAGTAGTATTGATTTAATAGTAATTTACTTAGCTTTTGTTTTTCCCTAAAAACATACCGCAAACTATTCATATGTAGTATCAAAGTTGAAAGTCACCAGGGCCAGTGTAAATTGTTGAAGCTTATTGCTATACTTGAAGGGCACTTCTAACTAATGGTTCAGTGGCAACCATTTTTTTAAAAAAGTTCCATAGTTCTTTAACATAATTTGTAGTATGTACAAGTGAATTAAAAGCAATCTAGAATAATCTGTGCGTGGTAGTGTACATGAGAAATACTTATAAACAGCTCTTTAAGAGTACGAAGTAGCTCACTGGGCATTTTGCAGTTAACTACAGGGCTTCCAGGTATTTTAAACAAAGGTGAAAAAATTTGAGAGTGAAGTGCTACATTTTTTCCAAATTTTCCACTTTTTAGCAATACTAATATTAGTAGCAGTTAGCCATGAGTGATTATAGCCTAAATAAATATGAGCTTAGGTCCTATTCAAATGTCTATTACTTTTAACTGCATTTAAAGACATTTCCTCAGGGCTAATTTGGTTAAAAGATATCCTTCTGTTCCCCTGTAAAAAAAAAAAGTTTCCTTCTCTTTAGGTTATGCAGGAATTTGCTCTCTTTCCACTGAACTAAATTTATCCTGTATACAGCTGTTTGCTAACCTCAATTGTTTTTCTACTCCATTAAAGTTGGGGCCACAATAAATAGTCATAATACCAAGACTACACAATCCTGAGTGGGTTTGTGCCCACCACATAGAGTCTCCTTTGTCACTTATCCTTGTTCTCAATATCAATTTCTAAAGAGGCTTTCAAAAGAATATTCCCAGCTACAGAAGTCAACCTGTGTACTTGTATGGTGTTCAAGTAGTTCGAAAACCCTGTGAAACGAGATGTGTTCATTGCATTTTTCTAGAGAGAACAGCTCAGCAGCCATGGCATCTTAAAGGACCCTGTGATGCCCCAAAACTTAAAGCTTTGTTTGCTAATGGCAAGTTTTGAGGATTGCCTGAGGCGTTGCTTTTTATATTGTGTGTTGTTGGCCTCTGGGCTTGAAGCTTTAGTTAAGGAATACCATTTTAGTTCATCAAATTTTACAGCAAGCAAAAATCTATTTCTGTTTCAAAAGAAGAACTACAATAGATTTTTGAAGAATGTTTAATTGCATTTAACTTTCAATTTGTTCTCTATTGAAAATGTACAGATAAGGGATTAAGTTTATTAAAAAATAAGCCCCAAATATAAGCTTTCAACTAATTGGGAATGCCTACAGATTTATATGAATTTATTACCCGTGTGTGCATTGTGTGTACTTTGTGTTCATGGATGACACTGATCAGAATATTTCCAATGTTGTGTTTAGGACACACTGCCATCTTCCTGTTCTCGTGCTCACTTGCTCTGCTGCACTTTGCTGCAGCTTCTGTGGAATGTACCTCAGCATTGACTCAGACCTTGCTTTTATAGAGACCTATCAGCAGGGCTACTTTATCCCACAGCAGGTTCTTGTAGCTTATTTGTGGGCCCAATGTATGATAATTGGAATTTAAAGGATATTACATCAGATTGCAGTTTAGCATAGCTTATTTCAAAAAAATGCTAACTACTTCATTCCTAAACTGTGCATATTCCAAATTGATCAGTGGATATTATTAATACATTAATTATTTCTGTGCCCTTTTTTCATATGTAGATTACTATGTGCATAATTATTATTTAAAATCCACAATTCTGTGCATTGTTTGGAGGAAGGGAAAGTCAGCACTTGTTCGTATTTTCCATATATGTTAACATTAAGATTTTGGCCCGCTCCCCACTGGACCAAAAAGAAAGGGCATATATGAGAAAAAACATGTGTTTTACTCAGACTCCAATAATTTGGCTGATACACTTGATTTATGTTATATATTGAGCTCATTCTTAAAAGGTAAACATTTTACAGTAAGCCCTCCTGGCTTACAAATAGTGCTTTTTCTACTAAATGTACTTTTTGCCCTGCTAATAAAATCCAATTTCCAGAATCATAGTTGATAAGCAGATGTGCATAAAACCATATTTATTCAAGTCATTTATTATTTAAAGAGTAGTATATAAAAGTTTAAACAAAAGCCATTGATCAGTGACAGTAACAGAAAATAAGGAAAATTAAAATAGAATTATAGTAAAATGAACTAAAAGGCCTTTCTTTAGGGAATTATTGGGAAAGCTGAGCTCAAATACGAGATCTGGGTCTGCTTGGGCAATACTTTGTCTTAAATTAGAATCTGGGAACTCCCTTATTACTTCTCCTTAGACTTTTTTTTTGCCAGTGTGCACTACTTGTTCAGCAACCAGGTGAGAACATTTGAAATGAGTCTTTTAAGGGTACAACTTACAATATTACTGCTACATATGGATAACATATTTTTTGTCTCACAATACCTTGTACCAATTTAAAACTGCTACATGTCCTATAAAAGGCTACCAGCCCATGTAAATAGGCTCTGGCTCTCGGTCTGGTGCAACTTTGGCAAATTCTTTCTGACATAGCTTGAATTGCCAGAAACATGGAGGCATAATTCCTTCCTAGTGAGAGCACACACGCTGTCTTTGCTGGCTGAGATGAAATCTGAGCCATGTGATTCTATATAATCTTAGTGCAGTGGCCATCCTCTCAGTGACCAGATTTGGAGAAGTAGTTTTGTCCTTACCTTATTTTAATAGTTTTTGATCTTTCTGGGATTGTGTATGACTTCACTTGGGAATATTATTTCCCTAAACCATAGTGCCTCACAGATGTGATTATTTCCCCCAGGAAGTATTGGAAGATATGGAGCCAGGCCACATGTCTATGACCATGAATGCACATGACCTCAACAAATGAAAAAGGTGTCTTTGCAAGTTACCATACTCTCTTTCCTAAAGTCATGAGTTAAAGGTAGAAGTTTCACCCAGAATCCAAGTACCAGGTAGCATTTTTTTTTTTTTTGGTACAGCTCATTTCCCATCAACATAGTGTAAGAATGCAGGGCCATCAACCACTAAATAAAAGGCAGGTACCTCCATATATTCCCACAAATTTTATCATGATAAACTAGTGCCATTAAAACTACTCTGAACATTGAAAACGATTTTTACGTCCAGCTGTTGAAACATTGCACATATCAAGGCGAAAGACACTGCTAGAAGGGTTCTCCCTTAGTGTTTGTGACTATTGGGAAGAAATCTACAGTTAAGGAATATGTTGTGTATCTTTTGAGTTATCATAGCAAAGGTCCCTTATATTTAGTAAAGTTAGTTTTACTTAGTCTTTGGTAGTAGATACTCCTCACCTTATAATTGAGACTCAATAACAAAACCAGAAAGTTCAGAAAAGGTAGTCCAGTGAGTAACAATTTTCACAGTGCTCAGTGTCATACACTTACCATTCTAGTGGTGGTCATTTGCCCATCTTCTTTGATGAGAGATTAGCAGTTGCTTTCTCTTGTGTTGACTGACAAGACTCAAGTAAGGATGTCTCTCCTAAGAGGAAAAGTGATTAAATAGGTTCCTTGCAAAAAGATTTTCAGCAGTAGATCTGCATTAAAAGTTCTGTAGCCTTGCCTTGGCTGGCGTGGCTCAGTTGGAGTGTCATCCCATAACTGAAGGAGTGCGGGTTCCATTTCTGGTCAGAGCACATACTTAGGTTGCAGGTTCGGTCTCTAGTCAGGCCACATACAGTCTCCAGTTTGGGCGCGTGGAATCCCTGGTATGGGTGCATATGGGAGGCAGCCAATCTATGCTTCTCTCGACCGTCAATGTTTCTCTCCTTTTCCAAGTTCTGTAGTCTTTGAACCCAGTTCAGAAGTGGCCAAGGCCAAACCTCAAAGCATAAAAGCAAAAGCTGGGCTGTATTTAAGGTAGACAAATTGTAATCAAGTTAAGAGCCATCAAATGGAGTGAGAGGCAAAACCTTACTATTGACAGACAGCCAAGTTAAGTACCACCTTCTGTAGTTTTAGTTGTTTCATGATGGATTCTCCTGGAACAGGTCTGGGAGAATTCCAGACATGTTTGAAACATGAGGTTGAATTTTCTTGACTGGAAGGCCAAGGTTAGGACAGAAGGTTGACTAGCTATCTAGGCAGACCCAGCATTACCAAGAGCTATCTGTAAGCTGCCACCAGTAGCCTGTGATTCAAGTGGGAAGGGTCCAAGAAACCAAAAATTAATAATTGTTTAATGGATGAGATATTCATCTTAAACATCAAGATCCAAAACAGAAGACCACTGCACCTTACCAAGTAGTCAGGAAGATTTGAAATGGCCCCCTTATGTGAAGTTCAGGCCAAATTTTCCACTAATGAACCTAGATGGGGATGGGCTGTGGTGGATATCTGGAAATCTCGTAGGCCATTAATATTTTGAGTTGTTTTTTTTAAAAATCCAGGTGATCTCCAAAGATTTCTTAAAAACTAGTTCTTCCATAAGTGATGAACCTTTATTATTTTTATAATTTTCTTCAAGCACTTCCCAAAAGCTTGAGAAGAATCAGTTACAACTTTTGATAAGTGAAAGTATAATCTCAGTGAGTACAGCACTTTCTGCCACCTAGGAAGAGTATGTAGAAAGCAAAGCTCTTTACTACCTTGTGGTGAAAACAGACTGCATACCAGAGACCAATTTATCTTTTCTCTGAGCTACCAGTTCTCTCTTCAATATATGCAGTGTTTGATTTTTGTCGTACTCCTATTATTAATCTAAACAAGACGATAGTCAAAATTTTTCCTTTAAATAAGAAAAATGTATGTATGTATGCATGTGACCATTTATATGCAAGAACAGGGATGTGCTAATGATTTTTCCCTCAACTTAGAAGTAAGTTTGCAAAGAAACTAGCAGAAATAGAATGTTATTTTAAGTATCATTAACAAGGCTACAAATTATTACATCCAGTAATCAATCAGAATTACAGAATTTAAAGTTAATTATGTTCACAGGATATAGCAACACTGAAATGCATTTGTGTAACGAGACTACGTTTTTTGAAATAATATTCGCAAGGGCAGTTTTATGATAAAGAATAGAATTTTCTTTAGAAAGGTTAGAATAGAAAAATTTTCTATTGTATTCTTTATCATAAAACTGGTAAATTCTATTCTTTCTGCTTTTCAGCAGCAATAGGAAAGGGTACATTTTCCCCTTTTAATCTTGCTAAAATTTTTTCTAATCTGCAATTAGAAGTGCCTAAATACTGGAATTCCATTAGCTCTTATGAAGAGAGAAGAGCAGGTACAAACTTAAAATTCATAAAGGGGCTGAAAGATAATGAATGTTAACAAGTGGAATGTGGAGCTTGTACTGTCTCACCTCTACCTGTGATTGAGACTGTAAGTAAAATTTATTGCAGATTGATATGTTTGTTTTAAACCATCTATATTCATAAGAGTAGATTTTTAGTAAGAGGATCATATACTTAAATCACCTGTTTTTAAAGTATGGTGGATTTTTTTAGCCTTTATAAAACATTATTTACAATTACAAATAGTTTTTTTGTGGTTTGAGGAAGCTATTCTATTTGTTATTCTTCCCCAATCACTTAACCCTGTCTTTCTAATTATTTTTATAGTACTTTCTCAAGAATTTGGAAACTTGCTCTATCTTTCATGTATTTTCTGAAAATGAAAAGTATTAAAAGTTTGTGTTTTCCTTGCCTTTGGAAACATATAAGAGTATATTTTAAAAACCATTTGCCCAAATCACCATTTTTCAAAGTGTCCCTTGATCTGTTTATAGTTGTGAGATTTTTTTAAAAAATGCAGTTATGTAATTTTGAAAAATAACCAAGTTAAGCAAAGTTAAAATTTTTCAACAAGATTTCTCAGGGCCTTCAGTATCCTTCTGCGTTACCCTCTGGCTCTATGCTGCTTTCCAAACATACCCGGTCTTGTGATGGGGTCAGTGTTCCAGTGGAAAATACTTGGAAATGCTGTTCTGAATACAGGGGTGGGCAAAAGTGGGTTTACCGTTGTGAGTCCGTGAAACATGGCTTAGCCTTGTATACTTTATTAATGATTTGTGTTACAACTGTAAACCTACTTTTGCACATTCTTGTATTGTTAAAAATGGAATACATATATCTGAAACAAAAAGTACACAATCCTTAACTAGAGTGTAAGCTCCCGGAGGGCAAGGGCCCCTGTTCATTTTTTGCAAACTCACATTACATGTAACCACTAAAATCCTCAGTATATATTATTGAATAAGTTAATATAAATCTAGTAATTTAAAAAATATTTTATTTACTTATTTTTAAAGAGGGAGAAAGAACGGAAAAGAAACATCCATGTGAGAGAGAAATACCAACTGGTTGCCTCTCATACATGCCTCAACTAGAGGCTGAATCTGCAACCCAGGCATGTGCCCTGGCTGGGAATTGAACCCGTGGCCTTCCTTGCTGGATGACACCCAACCAACTCAGCCATACTGGTCACGGCAAATCTACTAACTCTTGAAAATCTCTTTTTAAATACGAGCCTAATTAAGCTTCTGATTTGTTAAAGTTAACTATTATAAAATAACGTGTGTTTTCTTATATGTTATTTTTTCCTCTATACTTAGAAGAACTAGAATTTCTTTAATGTTCTGTTTTGTAGTTTTATGTTTAGAATGGTAACATAAAAAATGTCTGTTGAAGAGATGTAGACCTAACCATATATGAGATCTGTTCATAAACTTTGAAGCACTTCAATATTGCTAGTTACAGAAATCAGAAAATTCACTGGCAGCTTCCTTTCGTTTCACCCTAACATTTACTCCCCTAGGAATCTGAAACTTTTTATTATATCCTTCTTCTTCACTCTGAACTCCTACCTCCCAAGAAGACAATTTGTCTATTTATGTACCTGTTCCTATCTGGAATCCATATAGTTTCCCAGAATTCATGGATCCTTTACTTCCTTTTGCCCTATATTATAGATCTTCTAGTGTTTTCCCATAGATTTCCTGCCTCATATGCCACAGGCTCAGAGTTCTTGAGGATTTCCTGGATGTGCTAAAGAGTATTCAGTATACATATACCAAAATGAAGGAACTTCATTTCTGTGCAGCTAGTAATAAGCCTTCAGACCTGTGAAGGGAGGGCATTTTGGAAGGTCTTAGTTACAAAATATGATGCATATTTATAGAGTGTTTAGTGAACTTTGCACCTTCCATATTAGGGGCAAGAGAAATTTGTGATTCCTTGGAGATTTATAGGCTTTGGAAGTGCTCAAAAAGTTTTATAGATTTCAATTGGAGATCTAATTCATATTAAAGATTATAGTCATAGTGTCAGGAGCAAATAGGAAAAGGAAAAATATATGAACAAATTATTTGAATTTTAAGAAAGAGAAAACAGGAAAGAATACTCCTATCCCATCATTAAATCTGTCTCAAGATGGACACATTTGGGATGTCTAGCAAAAACATGTTTTTCTTAATTGGATTAAATGTTTTTTAAAGAACCCTCAACAGTGTGAAATTTGTATTTTGACAATTTAGACATCTTTTTTTGCAGAATTTTATAAGAATTTCCTATGTAAGAACTTTTAACAAGGGCTATGTGATACAGAAAAGTGTTAGTAATAAAAATGTTAAGATTTTTTGTCTTGAGGGCCTTTAAAAATATTCGTGGAGGAGTTTTAATGAATGTCTTATCTCATAAATAATAGGAGAGTTCCTTATGACCTTGAAAACCAGATGTTTTGTTGCTGTTTTCTTCTGTCTTCATTCAAACTACCATTGATTGAAGGCTGTCAGCCAGGCAACTTGCGCTGAGACGAGAAGCTGTTTGAAGGCCGTGCAGGACCTTTTTTAAAGTGTTAGAGTTTATGGCTAATGGGAAGGAGTGGTGGAGATAGACATAATTGTACTACAGTATGATCAGGGAGTATGATGGAGGTGTTGACTGTGCCTGAGGAAGTCTGGGAGTTCTACAGAATAGGAGGTATTTGAGTATATCTTAAAATAAGAATGTTCATAGTCGGTGATAGGAAAGGTAGGGTTTAGGGGTATTAAAAGGCTCAGAGGCATGAAAGGATATGGTATGTTTTGGCAATGATGACTACCCCACTGCAGATGAGCCCGTTTTACAGGGGGTGGAGATGAAAAAGAATAGAGACCAGGAAGCTACATTGTGGAAGCTACAGTCTGGAAGAAGCATCTATGATTTATGGAATTTAGACTTATTTCCTGAAGGCTGTATTCCTCAGCCATTTTTCTTTTGCCACATACATGATAGACGTACATAGGTCTCATATGCAAGGATACAATTCCTAGGCCCTAAATTTTTCTGCAGTCATTTCCATTCAATTCAAGCATGTGGGAATACAAGAAAGAAAATTACAGGTAATTACAGATAGACACAGATTTGGCTTTTTAAACACGTTTGACTTTTTGAATTATTACTTGTGCACAACTGGTAAAAACAATTATCTTGACATAGGTTGAAAACAGGAGGTGACTAGTACTAAGGAATATAGATAAACCACTATCACAACATAATAAGACAGAAGGTGAGGGCCATATTAATACAATAAAAGGAGAGAGGATGGGTGTTTGAGAAATAGTGTGGAAATACAATGGTGAGAACTAGACTGATTTCCAAGTCTCACCCAAACTCTGCATGGGTCAATTGTAGTAATCCCACTTCCTCAGCACTCGTGTTCTCTCTCTGCTGGCCTCCATACTGCTATGGCCAATATTTATCTCCACCATTTTTCTGTAGCTTTTTTGACATGAATCATGCCTCTTTAGAATGGCTGCTTAAAAACACTTTTAAAAAATGAAACAAATATGCAACGTATGTTCTGGCCCTCATATTCCTTACCTTTGATTATCTCATCCTTCCCTCTGTCTCTGAATTTAAAACATGAAGTACAACTTAAAGAAGTAGGAGGACTGGTTTTGCACACATTACTTGGTATGCTGGGTTTAAAAAAATACATAACATTTTAGGCATCTTCACAATATCCCTTGCATCTAAAGGAATAATCCAGAATGTTATGTACTTTTTCACTACATTTTCTTTTCTAAACAAATGAATGTGATTTCTTTTTTTTCTTTCTCATTCAAAGACCCATTTTTCATCTAGATGTTCCTAATATTCCTATTGTAGACTTATTTCAAGGGCACAACACCTTGCTTTGGTACAAGAGTAAAATGAATTCTGTTCTTATATTCCTAATACTAAGCAGTTTGGCTGATATTTAATATCACATTGGTCTAGTGCTGTCAGGCAGTGATTTATAATAATTGGCAGTTCACAGTTTATCATAAAATATAGAGCTTAGAAATCAGCTATTCCTACCTACATGTTTTCTCTGCATTTGCTTATATAATTTATATACAAACACACATAATTGTGTGTGTTTACTTAAATGGTATTTTTTTGTCACTAGTGAATTTCTCAATGTATCCAGTCACTGTGTAAGCAATGTAGCCACATTGGATGGTTTTCTGTTTATTCATTCAATGAATATTAAGTGCCTATTATGTACTATTTCAAAAAGTTTACACTCATAAAAGTTAACAATGTACAAAGATAACTAATATCAAGTAACAAGTGCTATAAAGATGTACAGTCACACCTCAGTACTCGTCAGCTTTAGAACATGTCAAACCTGGTACTCGTCGCATTTTGAGAAGGAAAAATGTTTTAGCCCTTGGCGCTTGCTTGCCACTCATTGCACTTGCTAGAACTTGTATGCATCACACCACCACCCTGCAAGAGAAACTGCTTCATCATTCATCATTTACTTGCCACTCAGATCAAATTAATGACGAGTACCAAGATACCTCTGTATAAGTAATCATTCTGTTTTTTTCAGTTGAATGTGTTGAGGTGATATTAGTTCACAAAACCTTAGAGGTTTCTAGTGTACAACTCAAAAAACATCTACACACTGAATCATGTGCCCACTGCCCCAAATAAAGTGTTTTCTTCATTCCTATTCCCTCCACTTTTGCCTACCTCCATCTGTCTCCCACCCCCCTTTCTCTGTACCTATCACCACACTGTTGTCTGGGTCTATATGTTATATATACTGTGTGTGTATACTTTCCAGAAGGTATCCAGCCATGTACTATGAAAAATAGAGACAGTTATTGAAGAAGATACAAGAAACATTGTACATAGGACAATGAGGCCTCAGTCCCCTTCAAAGTAGGCACTTGGGACCTCACACAGGTCTACCAGTTGCCATCAGCTGCCCCATCATATTTTCCTGAATCTCACTGATGGTCTGAAATCTCTTCCCTTGAAAATGTGATTTTCAAATCTACTGAGATTCATCCATTTTTCCCTTAAGGTATTTGAGCATTCACATAACCATTGTTTTAAATTTTGCGCTTGGTATTTTGGTTGCTCCCATTTCATTTAATTCTCTTTCTGGGGATTTCTCATGTGTCATTTGGGGCGTATTTCTTTGTCTCGCATTTTGTCTTTTGTTTGTCCCTGTGTATTAGTTCAGTCTGAATCCCAAACTTGTTATGATGGCTTTCTGCTGTAGGTTTCTTGTGGGTCTCAGTGGCACAATCTTGTAGATCACCTGAGCTTGGTGCTCCAGAAATGATTCTTGTATGAGTTATGTGCCCTCTTCTTTCGTACTTGAGTCCCGAATGCTGTTGGCCAGTTTGTAGGTAGAATTAACCCTTATGCTGGCTGACTATGTAAATAGACCTCGTTCACTGTGTATGAGTCGCTGTTCATGGGCTGCCTCCCGAGGCAGAGTTGTTCCTGGCAGGGTCTGGTGTCCGCCAGAGTCCCACCTGGGCTGTGCCATTTGTGTGGCTAGTTGGGTTGAGCTCTGGTGTGGTTTGAAACCCATCACTTGTGTTGGTCTTGGCCCGTTGGCCAGGGTTCCAGTGCAGGTCAGTGTCAGATATTGTGTGTGACTGGCCTTGAGGTACCTGTCTGGGGCTACCATGCTGCTCACTGTTTATGGCTGTATCTACTGGGCCTGGGTATGTGGGAAGGACCAAGTGGTGTACCAGGATCAGCTTCCTGAAGCTCTGAACTGGAGGCAGATGGCTCCCTGAGGTTGGTGTCCACCTGTTGGTTACTCCATGCCCCATGCCCTGAGGTTGCCTGGGTTTCCTTCAGAGTCTTATGAAGAAATGCTGTGGATTGGGCCCAGGCTGGCTCTGCTGCACTGAGCCTTTCACATGGCTCAAGGTCAGGGGGGCAGGATGACTGGGATGGGAGGATGGGGCTAATGGGTCCCCTACTTGGGGGCCACATGGTCAGACACTCAATAGAGAGAATGTGGCCCCAATTCCAGAGCCATACTACTCAATTTCTGCTATAATCTCCAACTCTAGCTCCCACAGCAGAGCATAAGGTTGGGTGCAGTCAGCTGTCCCCACTCTGCAGAAGCAAGCTTGGCAGGATGTGGCTACTGAGACTTGGGCAAACAGATCAAGAAAGCCATCTGTTGGGGGTGGCACTGGCTGGGCCATGGAACGTGGGAAAGAGCCCTCCATTGGAGGTGGCACAGGCCAATGACAGGGGAGCAAGCTGCATACCTTTCCTTAGCTCTGCAGCCTTGCTGTCAGAGACACTGACAAGAGAGTCTTCCTTTGGGGGTGACTCATGCTGAACCCATGGGAGGGGGGAAGATTCAACCCTTTTCCAAATAGCTGAGTGACCATCTGAGAGTCTGCCTATAGTTACTCCAGAAAAAGAGGATATCTCATGTCCCTGTTTGGTGCAGCTAACAGTCCCTTCTGCTGGACTCCAGCTTGGCAGGGTGGTATCGCCAGTTTTTGGAGGGTCAGGTTAGTGCACTCACCACAGCTGGAGCTCTAAGAATAGGAGTTCCCAACCCTGGAAGATGGCAACCGAGGGTAGTGTGGGATGTTGACTCGAGTCTGCGATTTCACTAGCTGACCCTCCAGATCTCTTTGCAGCCATGCCACTTGGATCTTTTTTGTGGCTTCTCTATGCCCTGAGTAGTCTTCCCTCTACCAGAGCTCTGGGTAAGTGCTCCTGTGCATTGACCAAAGGAGAACACCTGGGATTCTATTAAACTCCCTCCTCTTTCCAGCAGACAGAGTCCCCACTGACTTTCACTGCCAAATGCGACACAGGCTGGGCTTTCTAGCCTTGGTTGAGAACCCACACTTCTCAGGGACACTTTTGCAGCTAATATATCCCTCCAGCTTCTCAGCCTCTGCATCTGGGTGCAGGTACCAGCTCTCCTCACGTCTCTGTCCTTACCAGTCTGTGTAGCTTATTCTATAAATACTTGGACATAATACTCTTGTTCAGCCGTCTTTCAGTTGGTCATTCATGTTGACTGCTCTACAGTTTAGCTGTAAATCCAGTTTGGCACCAGGGCAAAGTGAGTGTAGCTTCCATCTTGGATCCTTCTCATTCATTTTTCTATTTCATTACTTGGAAGACCTGAATAGCATTTGATGCACTTGATGAATAGCATTGTTTTGATATCTCACCCTAACTACTTCCTAACCCAGTCGTGGCATCAAGTATCTGAGCAGAGGAAATCCTGGATCATATAGATTCTCTTAAGAATGGAGTCTGGATTCAGATCTAACCACGTGCAGAGCGCCTACCAGATGCCAGGCACAAACATGTATGAGATTTCATTCAGTCACTCCTAGATGATTGAATCAGCTCTAAAAATTCAAAATTATTTTATTTGACATGAGATTAATGTTCCCTGAGACCCAGCACTATAAAATAATTATTTTTCCCACATAATCATTTATTACAGTTAAAGGGAAATGTTATATTAAACATTTGGATATTCCTCATGCTTCTTGTGTAAAGTGAACAAATTCATATTTCTTTCAATATGATCAAACCCTAGAGCTTAAATGTCTCCTTTTGTAATTATTATAATTTATGATAATTCTAGCAATAGTAAATATTTAAATATACAAGAATACTTCAAAACTAAATCAGGAACTCCTGGATCGTGCTAGCTCCAGTTTTAATTTAATTTTATTATTGCTTTCCTAAATTTTATTTATTGATTTTAGAGAAAGAGGAAGGGAGAGAGAAATACTGATTTGTTGTTCCAATTATTTATGCATTCATTGGCTGATTCTTGTTTGTGTCCCGATTGGGAATCAAACCCACAACCTTGGTATCAGGATGGTGCTCTAACCAACTGAGCTACCCAGTCAAGGCTACTTTAAAATATTGAGCAAGCAATTTTATATTTCTACTTTATTTCTCTTTTAAATAGGAAAAAGATTTTCTATGGAATCAGATTGTTTGAGAACCCTAGGTACAAGGTATATAAGGTTCTGTGTAAGTTTGAAGTGATAACTGCTGAAAGTATATCCTAGAGTTTAGGTCGAAAGATACATGTAAAGTGATTATAAAGAACATACCACCTCATTCGTCTAAAAAAAATACTCCTTTTGTAGGAATAAGTATTTAAGAACTGTATTTTTTAAGTATATTTTATTGATTATGCTGTTATAGTTGTCCCAATTTTTTTTTCCTTTGCCTCCCTCTGCCCACTACCCCCCTTCCCTCCAGCATTTCCCCCCATTAGTTCATGTCCGTGGGTTGTGCTATTAAGTCTTTGGCGTCTCCCTTTCCTATAAGGAACTGTATTTTTAAAAGCAAACTTGGCCTTTATAGTTCTTTGAAATAAAATAAAAACATGGGTGTTTGTATGTGATTCCCATGTATTGACTCCACAAAGGCAGACAAATCATCTCTATCATTTGGATCTGAACCTGTTGAGACATCATATGTTAATTAGGGCCTGTGTGTTCCAGGGTTAGAAGGCATAAAACATAGCTCAAAAAGTAGTCTGATTCTCAAGGTCTTGCACTGAAGCTATAGATAAAGATAAATATTGGTAAACCAATTTAAATATAACATAAAATTCACTTATAATCCTTTTCTACATAATTTGCTGTTTTATGACTTAGGTTTTAAATCTTGGCTATAATTGTAAAGTTCCTAATATGTAGTATGTGACATACTAGGTTAGGAAAAATTTTATGGAGGAAAAGTAAAATCGGGGTATTTTAAATTAGATGAAGACTGGTAAATATGAAGAGAATATTTTGGTTTATTGAAGGAATGAAAAGGGAAAGACTAATGAAGAATTAGAAGAGTTTGCCAACAGACTTGAGAGAGGTAAAGGGAGGAAAGGAGATTAGGTGATACAATTGACCTATGTGCCCTGGCTGGTGTGGCTCAGTTGGTTGGAACCTTGTCCCATAGACCAGAGGGTCGTGATTTTTTCCCCCTGGGAAGGGCACATTACCCAGCATCTGGGTTTGCTCCCTGGTTGGGGCACATGCAGGAAGTCAACCAGTCAATATTTCTCTCTCACATAGATGTCTGTCTGTCTCTCCTCTCTCTCCCCACCTCCCGCTCTCTCTCCTTCTTTTTAAAAACAATGAAAAAATGTCCTCAGGTGAGGATAAATAAATAATTAATTTAAAAAATTGATGTGCTTCTTCACAGATTTAAGATTTTTTTTAAGAAAAAATAATATGATATATCTAAGAGAAAAAAGCTTTAGTAGTTTATATGCATGTCAGAAATTGTTCTAAGGCCCACTGAGTAATACCAATGACCAAAGAGCCTAGCACTTCAAAATGTAACCACTTTAATACTGTCCTATTAATTTTGCCACTTTCTGGCCTTTTGTTACCTTTTTGGACACTACCTGAAATACCTGTTTCTCTTTTTTGCCACACCCACACTCCATTAGAATGTAAACTCCATTATGTTAAGAAGTTCCCTCTCTCTTTTGATAGATGCACAACTGTGTCCTCAGTGCCTACAATTGTGTTTAATAAATGAATTCTAGATCTAACCATTAGTGTCTTAAAATACAGCTTCTCAATTCGATATTTAGGATCCATAAATAAAAAATAAAATTATTTTACATTTGGCAGGAACCTCAGAGGTCATGCAGCCTCCTGTTTCGTTACTACCTATCTGTGGATCATTGAGAACTACTCCTAATCTTGCCTTAGTCTTGGAAATGATGATGGTGATGTAGTGTTTTTTTCATCTCTTCCCTTCTTTATTTATCTCACTTTTGGAATCCAAAATGTGTAATTTAGCTTTCCAGTATACCAATAATGGTCTGGTCCAATGTCCCATCTAATGCAGAAATTTCTTAATAGCGTATGATTCCATAATACCCATCTAGGAGTAAAGAGCACATGTTGCAGGGCGGGTGTGTTTATCCAACAAACATTTATTAAACAGCTCTTATGTCCTAGGCTGAAGATATGACAATGAATGACATGTTCCAGCCCTCACAGGAATTTCACCAACAACAAAAGAAGTCTCTAAATTCTTTTCCTGTCCTCTCTTCTTTCTCAAAGCTCCTGGGAAGGAAAATGCAGAATAGTGGGAAGAATTAAAAAGCAATGGGATTTAAATTTCCAGCGGACTATATTAAAGGTAAATAACTATTTTTTAGTCTTTAGGGCCTTTCAATTCAATTCATTCAACAAACATCTGCTGAGCATCTCTAGTTCTTGGCTAGATTGGAATGAAAGCAGAGTAAGATACAGCCCTTACAAGGAGGAAAATACAAATGTACAGTACTCTTCAGTGTGATAAATGCCACCTATAACTATCTTTTGAGTGATCCTTTCCATTGGCTATCCTAGCTAGTATAAAGTCCTGCATATACTAAACTAAAACCCGCCTTTAATTTCTATTTGTTGGTCCAAGTTTTGTCTTCTTCAGTTATTTAACTTATAAACATCAGTTGCAGAACCATCAAGTTCTCTTCATACACAATAAGTACATGATCCTTGCCCTCAAAAAGGTTAGGATATAATTCTGCAACATTAAGGAAGTTGCTTAACCTCTCTAAGTTTGATTTCTTCCCCTGGGAATCAAGGGTAGCATTAGTACCTACTTCCTAGAATTGTGAGGATTAAATGAATAATGTATGCAAAGCACTTAATACAAGGCCTGATACACAGCTTTCAACAAGTTCTAGCTGTTATTATATCCCTGTATTTAAAGAAGGATCCTGGTTCATAAATTAGCAGTTGAAGATTTATACAAATGCCCTAAAAGAAGTAAACACAGAGAGCTATGGGAATATACCAGAGAAATACCTAATCTTGCTAGAGAGGCTAGGAAAACACCCTGCAGGAAGACGCATCTGAAGTCAGTGGCGCAGGACAAAATAATGGGGTTAAACAGGGCACTCCTAACTCAGGAAAAGAGGTGAGAAAGCATGGTGCATTCAGGGTAGTTCAGTTGTTCAGACTGACTACTTTCAGGAAAGCTAAAATATGAATGGCATTGGATGCCATGCTAAGTAATTAAAAGTGTGTCATGAAGGTAATGAGGAACTACCAAAAGCATGCTGTACAATTAAACTTGCAGCTTGGTAAAATCACTCTGGCAGTAGTATAGAAACAGTGGACAAGAGAGAAGGTAGGAAAACCTGTTAGGATGCTATTGCTGTGTTACTGTTGGGGAATGTTCTAAGTAAGGCAGTGACGTAGGGGAGAAGAAAACTGATTACAGAGAGAACTAGGGCTTAATGACCAAAAAAGGTAGATGTAAGAGGAAAGTAAGAAGAGGTGTCATAGATAATTCTTACATGTCTACAATGAATGAGTGAAAGGTGATGACATTGGTTCAGAGAGAATGGACAGGGGCAAGTAAGTTAAACTGTGGACATGTTGAGCTTGAGAAAGGCTAGGCACTTGTATGTTCATATCAGGAGTTTATAGCTGGTCTAGGGCTGCAGATTTGGGATTTGTGGACAGGTCTTAATTGAAGCCACCATGTATATGTATAGAGGGCCAACATTAAGGGGTGATCAAAAAGCTCATACTGCTGATTGAGAACGAATGTCCAGAGGTGTTAGAGGAAAATCAGGAAATAACACTAGTTCAGGTACTAAGAGGGAAGAGAGTTTTAAAATAAGTCAGGAGTCACAAATGCTCCAATGATAAGATAAAATTGTTCCTTGTTTTAAGCAACAAGGAAGTCATTGGGCAAGAGCTGTTTCAGAGTGGTGAAGGGTCCAGAATCTAGATCCCCAGAGATTGTCCAGTCAAGACAGGAAATGGGTGAGGAAGACATGCCTGGAGGCTCCTTCTTCAGAAGCTGTAAAGAGTGGAGGAAAGATGGTGTAGAAGCTAGAGTGGGAAGGGTAGGTCTGGTGTATTTAAAGATCCAGGAAACTTGACCTTTTTCTTCGTCCACAGAAAAGAGCCTGGGGAAAGAGAGTTGAAGATGTAGAATAGATATAAATAAATAATGAAACAGGATCCTGAGAAGACAGAAGAGGTGACATTTTGTGGAGCAGTGTGTCTTGAGCAGGAAGGAGAAGTACATCTCTTCCATCACCTAGAAGTATGTGGACATGGGTGCATCTAGAGGGGGACTGGAATTGTTGGATGATGTCACTGAAGCCAGGTCAACTTTTGAGAGTTGATAAGAGGAATGGGGGAGGGATCGAGGTTCAGGAACCTGAAAATTTCCCTTTAAAAGCGGAGAAACCTGGAGATCATGGGGCATGGCAGCACTGCCATTAGGGGCCCTGTGCTTTGTCAGTGTCTCCCTTTAGTAACAGAGACGCCCATGCTGAGCGGCACCAGGTGGAGTCCGACCAGCACAACATAAAGTGAGGATGCTGTCTCCCGTCAACTGTCAGTTCCCTGGTTTCAGATCTTACGTTTTTCATAATATATCTTCTGATTAGACAAGCTGTTTTTTTTAGCAGCTCTTTCATAGTCAAAGACCAAGAAAAAGCATTTCTCCAAAAATCAGGGTCAGAGGAAAATCTGAGTAATGATTATTATTCAAAAGAATGAGCTACTTATAAAAGTTGAGAATTAATTCAGAAATTGTTATTCAAATTGAATTGGAAAACTTCCTAAGCATTTTCAAGATGACGACAAACGCAAGCAAGAACTAGCTGAAAACACGAAGGCTTGGTAAATGTTTTAAATGTCTTTTGAATTTTTAATGCAGATTACATAGACATCTAGTAAGTATCCTATATGGATATGCTATTATTTCCAACTCTCAGTGACATAGTTAAAAACCAAATTCAACTGTAGATAGATTTTGTTTTCCAGAACATCATTTTAAAATGTTTTATTTATTCACCATTTCCTATTATCCTGCACCTGGCCACTTGACGCTTTTAGGTTAATTTCCTCACCACTAAACCTATTTGAGTTTGCTATCCTGCTCTAAATAAAAGCTCCGCTATGCTCTAAAATTTACCATTCAAATAGGTCAGCTAAAAGTTATGCCAATCATTGTATCAACCTCATATAGAATTGCTTTCTAGTGAATTGCTGTTTTGTATGCAATCATCAACTCACATTGAGGCATGCAATAATAAAGTATCTTCATAAGATATGTTGTTTCTTGTGAGTTGTGATTACTATAAATAGGGTGAGAACGTACATTTTTATTTTAGGGGGCAGTCCCAGTTTACTGTGTTGTCCCAGTATAATGTTTAATAGTTCCTCTTCCACTCTTAAAAAGTGCCACAAATCAGGATATTGTTCTTCTTATTATACAGTGTCCTCTTTATGAAGTGCTTTTTGATAAACTTTTGATCCTCTTCATAGGGATTGGCCATATCTATGGTTATTCTGAGTAGATGAATTGGTTATGTATATAATATATATATTACATATATACACACAAATGGTGACTCATAACTACTCAGGTATCCCTTTTTACCTTAGAAATCTTAGTGTGAGTGTAATACAGTCAGAATGCCAGGGAGTGTCCCCCATTGGCCAAGATGGCCATGGAGGGGGGTGGTTCTTAGACTGAGCGTGCAGCAAGCTAGAAGTATCAATGGATAGGACCTGAGTAGCAAAAAGCCAGCAATATAATTGGATAGAGAAAAACAGTCCTCCCTGCTTACCAGATTGGGGTGGGACTAGGGGAACTCAGACACATATGTCACAGAAGTCAAAATGGCACAAGGGGAGGTGCTGGACAAAAGAGGCCTGTGAGTCCAGGCTGAGGAGAGAAAGGATTGGTTGGGAGGTGGACCCACTTGAAGTGTGTGTGGTTTAGAAGTTGGTCATTTTGAGGAAATACCTTACCTGTCCCATATCCAAGCTAATATAAACCCAGGAGAACAAAGAGACATGCTTGTGATCTGCACTTGCACAGTGCACTCGCCTAATATTCTTTGACCTCCAAAAGGGAGTCTTTCTCTCTGCCCACCTGGCGATGCACTCACCAGCACATTCAGCCACTCTCTTCCAGGCGCACTGTGACCTTGCAGCCCTAGCAGCCATGTGGCCCATGGCCGTGCAGCAGTGGGAACAAGCTAAACTACCTGGGCGGGTCTAAGACCACTTAGCAGCCACCTACCTGCGGGCTCCAAAGGACTGTGCTTTAAAATGGAGCAGGAACTCCGAGCACTCGCTTTCGTCTTGGTCTTGCTGAGGATGGTTGGACTTTTTCCATAGCAGAAACAGGAGATGGGCTTTGAGACAGGAGTCTGCCATTCTCCCAGGTGGCGCAGCACCTGAATAAAACCTCTTTCCTTTTGCACCAGCATCTGCCTCACAAGTTGGCTTTTGTGTTAACAGGCAGCAGAACTTTTGTTTTTTGTTTTTTGGATTTTTTGGTCGTCAGTTACATTAAGGCCAAATATATCTCCTGCATCACAACAAGCTGAAATGTATACATTTTTATTTTAATCTCTCTTGTTTGTTTTTAAATCTTCTCCCCCTTTCCCTCACCTATTCCTAATTTATATCTTGGATTTTATACATCCTTGTTAACTATCTTAAATTTTTTTTGAGATAAGGTGTAGACTACTTTTTGAAGCACAAAACAAATACAGGGTCTGGCAGAAGTAACAACTGCTTTAGTATGGTTAGTGGTATAAAATGAGTGTAATGATTTATACTTTTAATTTAAACATTTCACCTAAAATGTCATATGATGTACTTGAGTGTGATATTGTTGTGTTACAGAATTACATGCTTATAATTTTTTAATTAAAAAATTGTAATAAAGGGAGTTCTGGTGAAGGTGGAGGCATGGGTAGAAACCCTTTACTGTCTTGTACAACCAAAAGAAGGATAGCAATAATTACAATCAATAAACAACCAGAAGTGCCAGAAAATTAAATTGCATGGAACTCCAACAACCAAGAAATTAAAGGAATTCAACCAGAACAACCAGACCAGTAAAAACCCTAGGCGAGGCAGTGGGTGGGCTGGCTGAGAAAAACCCTAGTGAAGTGTGGACTGTGCGGGCAAGGCTGGCTGAAGGTGAAATTGAGACTTGGAGGTAACTGTGGACTATGGTGGTTGCCAAGGTGGGAGAAACTCCCCATCTCACACAAGAATCTGTTGGGAAAGGCACTAGAGACAAGCAGGCGAGCCACACTGTTCCCTCTCTGGCCCCTCCTCCACAGGCAGCGCTGCAGCAATGCAGCAAAGAGGGCGGCCCTGCCCCCAGGGGAATGCCTAAGGCCCAGCCCCCTTACAGCTGTGCCTTAGCTGTGCCAAGACAAAGACATATGGCCCAAATGAAAGAACAGAGCAAAGCTTCAGAAGGAGAGCTAAGCAATGAGGAGATAGTCAACCTATCTGATGGAGAGTTTAAAGCCCTGGTAATCAGAATGCTCACAGAACTGATTGAGCTTGGTTGAAAAATGAAAAAAACAAATGAAAGATACCCAAAATAAAATATGCAGGGAACAAACAGTGACAGGAAGGAAACTAGGACTCAAAGCAATGATTTGGAACAAAAGGGAAAAATAAACATCCAACCGGAATAGAATTAAGAAACAAGAATTCAAAAAAGTGAAGGGAGACTTACAAACATCTGGGACAACCTGAAAATGTTCCAGTATCTGAATTATAAGGGTGCCAGAAGGAGAAGAACAACAGCAAGAAATTGAAAACTTATTTGAACAAATAATGAAAGAAAACTTCCCCAATCTGGTGAAGGAAATAGACTTCTAGGAAGTCCAGGAAGCCCAGAGAGTCCCAAAGAGATTGGACCCAAAGAGGAACACACCAAGGCACATCATCATTAAGTTACCCAAGATTAAAGATAAAGAGAGAATCCTAAAAGCAGCAAGAGAAAAGGAGACAGTCACCTACAAAGGAGTTCCCATAAGGCTATCAGCTGATTTCTCAAAAGAAACCTTACAGGCAAGAAGGGGCTGGAAAGAAGTATTCCAAGTCATGAAAGCCAAGGACCTACATCCAAGACTACTTTATCCAGCAAAGCTTTCATTTAGAATGGAAGGGCAGATAAAGTGCTTCCCAGATAAGGTCAAATTAAAGGAGTTCATCATCACCAAGCCCTTATTACATGAAATGTTAAAGGGACTTATCTAAGAAAAAATAAGATAAAAAATATGAACAATAAAATGACAACAAACTCACAACTATGAACAAATGAACCTAAAAGAAAAGAAAAACAATGAAAACAAAAACTAAGCAAACAAGTAGAACAGGAACAGAATCAGAGAAATGGACATTATATGGAGGAATTTCAGTGGGGAAGGTGAAGGGTAAAGGAGGAATTGGGGGAGAAATGTACCGGGAAGAAGCAGCATAATTAGTAGGCATAAAATAGATGGGGAGAGATAAAAAATGATAGAGGAAACAGAGAACTCAAAGAACCTTTATGTATAACCCATGTGTAATAAGGTGGATGGAGCTGGGGTGGGGGGGCAAATAGGGATTTGTAAGGGAGTCCAGAACTCAGTGTCCCAGAAATATTTTTATATATATATATATTTGTGTGTGTGTGTGTGTGTGTGTGTGTGTGTATACACCCCCACAAGTCTGAGCTGGAGGATGGGACACATGGAGCAGGGCCATTGAGAGTTGTTTTGAATAACAACAGTTTCGCAGATAACCTCTAGAATGGTTGTTGAACGTATCTATAACCTTTAACTGGTTTCATAGATATAAAACAGCTGTAGCCATGCTTTGAACCAGGGGGGTGGGAGTGACTTCAACCCATGATGTACCTTGGAGGTAACTCCCCATGGTTGCAGAGCCTGTGTAAGACCTTGGAGATGGTTGGCTCCACAGTTACCTACAAAGGAGTGCCCATAAGGCACCACAGGGCCATACCTGCCTGGATTTACTCTAGCAGCCCAGTAAAGCTGGAAAAATATGGGAATGCTGGAAACTGTGGCCAATTGTGGGAGGAATCAGGAATGGTATGGCAGAGGAAGATTGGTGCTGGGATTTAAACCCAGGCACGGCAGCCATGCGGTGTCTCTTTGGGAGCACACAGCTTGGTCAGAGAAGAACCACGGACATCTATTCTTTTTCTGAGATATGATACCCTGGACTGGGTAGAGGGGGAAGGAAGGACTGTGCATTGTGGGTATTCTAAAGGACTTTGGGATCTCAATGAAGACATTAAGTCATTACTCTTAAGTTTGTATAATTCTTTAAATAAATAATCCCTTTCCTTTTCACCAATCTCTGCCATTGAGAGACATCTTTCCCTGGTGGTGGGCAAGACAAACCTAGTATGGGGTGGGGGGCCCCCAGAGCACAAGGGAGGGTCCATTAGGTAAAAATATATCATTTGAACTCCCACCTCGGGTCTGTTCTGTAACACATGGACATGAACTAAGCAGGGGGAATGCTGGAGGGTTGGGGGACACAGGGTGGAGGGGGAATAAAAGGGAGAAAATTTGGGAAAACTAATAGCATAATCAATAAAAATGCTTTAAAATTTTGTAATAAAAAGTGGTGTTCTTTGTGCTGGACTCTGTGTATTGCTTCTAGAACTTATCTAATATTCCAGAATGACTGGAAAACACCTTTTTTTTTTTCAGCTTGACTAATGTTTCCCATTTTTGTCTATATCTTTGATCCATGATAAATTTTGAAGAGAATGTCAGGTTTTGACCAAATTTATAATATTTTAAAGAGATGAAACTACTATGCTTCCATGTTGATCTGTGATCAATTTGCCACCTTTAAACAAAATATAACCGATAACATTTTTTTTCAAATGGTTATGACTTCTATGATTGCAGAGTTTAAGTAGAGAGGCAATCCAGCTCAGTGGGGGAAAAAAGCATAAAAATTTGTAATCAGACAAACTGTATCTCTGCCATTTATTACGTAACTTTTGGAAAGTCTCAAGTTTTCACCTGTAGCTTAGAGATCATATTACCTCATTCTTAGAGTAAATGAGACAACATACATAAAATGCCTGGTGTATAGTTAGATACACTGTAAATTTTACCTACCATTATTGTAGCTGTCATTACAATTTACAAATAACTAATACTAAGGATTTTGCACTTGGTAAGGTCTCTGTTTTTTCCCCCAACAATTACAAAAAGAAAGGTTTGAAAATTAAACTAGTTACGACTTTTCTATTGGCAACATAGCAAGCTAGATGTATTTAAAAAGGCTCTCCCACAGCTAAACACCTAGGCACCGGATAAAGCTCAATAAACAAACATACTTTTAAATGTATTGTGGAGCTTGCAAGAAAATAAGGAAAGTCCCCACAAATCCCACTCACTTCCAACAAAAATAAGCAAAATAAAACAAGCTGAAGTTGGAGATGTAATTAAATGAGGGACTGTAACTACTTTTGGGACTTACGTCAAGAACAGAAACCTAAAGTTTTGGGTATTATGTAGAATTCAGGGGTCCAAGAAACTAGATCCCAGGCCCACAGAAGTTGGGGGCAGGATGGGGGACTGTTCTGAGACACACACCTACACACACACTGAACAGACACTTGAGGAGGCTAAAGCCTCAGTGAAGGCATGACATGGAAAAAATCTGCAGTAATGAGTAAATAAGAAAATGTGTTTATCATTGTCTTATCTTCAAGAGGAAATAATAAGCATAATAGAATGTATTATCTATTATCACATGTGTCCAGTGGGGGTGGGTGATTTATACACATCATATGGTCAGAGCCAAGAAATTAAAATGATCCTAGGTAACACCTCTGGACACTCAGGAGAAATAATCAGAAATCATTTCTGCAGATCACTCTTTAAGCCCTTTAGGATTTCCTCAAAATAAATTCAGCCAAATATGAATTCACAGAAAATTTTTTTTTAATTCACAAGGAATAAGAAACAGCAAACAATAGATTTAGACCTGTAAGAACTTCAGATATTATCATTACAAAGTACAGATAAACTAAATGTGAATGTTTAGGTAAGAGATAGAATTGAAAACATAAGTAAAACGGGACTATTAATACATGACCAGGCAAATTTTAAAAGGAACCAAGAACAGCTTCCAGGAAGAAAAATACAGTGATTGCAATTTAAAAAGCAATGCATAGATTAAACAGTGGGTTAGGCATACTAGAAGAGAGATGAATGAACTGGAAGACAAATCTGAAGGTTTACCCCAAATGAATCACAGAATTTTAAGCAGGTGGAATTTGTGGACATAAAAGAGACATAAAGAAAAGGTAGAATGAGGAAGAATAGAGAAAATAAGGAGAATATATGTATATATTTTCCTCCAGAATTAAGAAAAACATCATTTCTCAGATTCAGGAGCCTAGAGAATCCCAAGCAGAGTAAATAATAAGAAGTCCACACTTAGACACATTTCAGTGAAATTGCATTACCCTAAAACACATAGATACTGGTAGCAAGCCAGAGAAAAGATCACCTCAAAGGGGCAACAATTACATCAACAGAAAACTTCTCAACAGCAACAACAGAAACCAGAGGGCAGTGAAATATCTTTAAAGACCAACAGAACATAACTTAGAATTGTGTGCCCAGAAAAACTCTTTCAAAAATGAAAGTGGAATAAAGATGTTTATAGATAAATAAGAACATACATTTTATGACCAAAAAATCCTACTAAGAGAATAATAGGATGCATTTCAGGAAGAAGGAAAGTCTGAGATTCAAGTAGGAAAGACTTCTAGAGAAACTAGTTTGTTTGCATGTATCCAAATTTAAATAGTGAATGTAAAAATGACAAAAAGAACCCTCTAAACAGAGGAGCCACAAATTGGTGTTTCCTTCTATAGGTTTTTCTAACTTTATACTATAATTTTAAAGTTCTAAGCATAAAATATACAAAAAATGAAACAAGTGTCTTTCTGCATGTTTCCCTTATGTCGAGAAGATAAGTAAAATTTTAAAAAAATGCAACAGTCCTTTTAAAATAACTGAAAATTCAACTTTAAGAGTCTTGTTTAAGGATGTAATAATTCGGTTGTCACAGTACCAGCTAGAAAGTTCAGAACTATTCTAGTTTCTAAAACCATGATGAAATAGTAAAGAAGAGGACGCTGTTGGCAGGATAAACATTCCCTACAACAGTTTTCCTAGCACATGCCTCTTTTGGGAGGCTTTGGTGTTCTCTCTTAAATGTCACTGCTTGTATGTTAGACCATTAAAAAGGCAGTCCTTCAAATGTAAAAAGAGTACAACATTAATTATGTAGGACACTAAGCAAAATGTGTAGTCTGATTCTGTAAGTAATCCAGAATTACACACACCACAGTAACTCAGAAAAATTATTTCAGATTAGTCTCAATAGATTCAGGATAGTTACATTCAAGATTTCATTGAAAAATGTGACAGATGAGCAATGGTTTTGGTATTAGCAAAACAACTAGCTATTTATCTCTTCTCAATATGTTTAGATAATGTTTGTGGCAGCAAAAACTGTTTTGCTGACTCAGCCAGAACTTGAATTGGACACTTGCTAGAATTTTCTGCTGGATAAATTTTCTCAAAGGATTGTAAAATGTGAGAAAGAAATCCAAAATGTGTTTCCTGATTTTTATTACTAAAGTTACCTACATATCTCAGTAGAAGGCAGGATACACAAAGATATTTTTCTCTCATATAAAATTAATTTTTCATTTGAGTATGATACCTGGAGATATTTTATGGTGACAGGGTGCATACACAGGACATCTGATATTATATTAAGGGAAAGAGTTTTTATTCTAGCATTGTCAATGCAGAGTCTAGGTTAAACTTTAAATGTTCTAGTAGTAACAGTAAGAGGCTAGAGAATTCAACAGTAGACAGGAAAAAATAAAAGATTGGTACAGGGCAGCAAGGTTGAAGGAATGTAGTGGGTACTTTTTCAAACTCAAGCCCCTGACCCTGGCTGCAGCTATTATTTGGGCACCTGGACAACTGCTCACAAGACAACTCCTCTGAGTCTCCTGAATTTCAGATCTGTGACACCATACAGGGTAGGACAAAAGTAGGTTTACGGCTGTGAGAACGAAAAACACAGAGTTTATTCTTGTATTATTATTTATTGTTGTATTATTTTCCATACAAACAACTGTAAATCTACTCCTGCCCCACCCTGTATATTGTGCATACAAGGAACCGTATTGAGGGGTTGGGGGTGTTGGGGGAAGTAGGTGAAAGTAGTCAAGAGGTACAGACTTCTGTTTATAAGATGAATAAGTCCTGGGGATGTACTGTGCAACATAATGACTATAGTTAACTCTGCTGTGTCGTATACTTGAAGTTTCTAATAGAGTTGATCCTCAAAGTTCTCCTCACAAGGAAAAAGCCTTTTTTGTAACTATATGAGGTGATAAATGCTAACTAAACTTACTGTGATAATGATTTCATAAGTCATTATGCTGTATGCCTTAAACTTATACGTTCAACATAAATTTGTGCTGTATGTAATTATATCTCAATGAAACTGAAAAAAAATGTAATATATATATCACAGAAGGGAATGTTATTCATCTTTTTTAAAAAATGAAACCCAACCACTTGCAACAGCATGAATCAACCTGAAGCACATTATGCTAAGTGAAATAAAGCAGACACAGAAAGACAAATACTGTATAATCTCACTAGATGTGGAATCTCACGTTGAACTCATTGAAGCAGAGAGTACAGTGATGGTTGCCAGGGGCTGGAGTGTGGGGGAAAGGGAGGAATGTTGGTCAAGAGGTTCAAAATTTCAGATATGCAATATAAATAAGTTCTGGAAATATAATCTACAGTAATAGGACTATAATTAACTATGCTGTATTATATATTTGAAATTTGCTAAATGGGTAGATCTTAAATATTCTCACCCAAATTTTTTAAATTTTATTTTTATTTATATTTATTTATTACTTATTTTTAGAAAGAGGGGAAGGGAAGGAAAAAGAGAGGGAGAGAAATATTAATGTGTGATTACCTCTCACATGCCTCCCTATTGGAGACCTACCTGGCTGCAACCCAGGCATGTGCTCTGACTGGGAATCGAACCAGTGATACTTTGGTTCACAGGCCTATGCTCAATCCACTGAGCTACACCAGCCAGGGCTGACAATTTTTTAAAAATGAAAATAGTACTGGAGCATTTGAGATCTTGCTCTTTGGCATGTCATTAATTTAGCTCAAATAAACTCAGAATTAAAAAAAAAGAAAATAGTAACTAATGAGTCGATGGTAATATGCTTAATTAATATGTTAATTAGTTTGATTGTAGTGAATACTTCACAATGTATATGTATAATGAAGCATCAAATTACACATCATAATTTTTTATTTTTCAGTTATAGTTGATATGTAATATTATATTAGTTTCAGGTGTATACCCCAGTGATTAGACATTATATAACTCTCTAAGTGATCGTCCCGATAAATCTCATACCCATCTGACAAAACGCATAGTTATTAGAATAATACTGACTATATTTCCCATGCTGCACTATACCTCCCAATGACTATTTTGTTACAACCAATTTATACTTCTCAATCCTTCACCTTTTGTACCCCTCCTCCCAACACCACTGCCATCTGGCAACCATCAAAATGTTCTCCATATCTGTGACTCCATTTCTGTCCTGGTTGTTTATTTATTTTGTTTTTTAGATTCACTTCTTGATAGATTTGTGCTTATTGCTATTTTATTGTTCTTTTATTGCCATATTTTAAATCTTTTTTCTTCTTAAGAGCATTTGTTTATTTATTTTTAAAGATTTTTTATGTAGTATTTTTTAGAGAGAGGAGAAGGGAGGAAGAGAGAGAGAGAAAAACACTGATGTGAGAGAGAGAGATTGATCAGCTGCCTCTTGTACACACCCCGACAGCGGACGGAACCTGCAACCCAGGCATGACCCCTGACTAGGATTCAAACTGGCAACATTTTGCTTTGTGGAACAATGCCCAACAAACAGAGCCACACCACTCAGGGCTAAAGAACACCCTTTAACATTTCATGTAATACTGGTTTAGTGGTGATGAACTCCTTTAGCTTTTGCTTGTCTGGGGAGTTCTTTATACGTCCTTTGATTCTAAATGATATCTCCAAATGGTGGAGCTGCTGGGCAGAGTAATCTTGATTGTAGGTCCTTGCTTTTCATCACTGCAAATCACTTCTGGTCTGCAAAGTTCATGTTGAGAAATCAGCTGACAGTCTTATGGGAGCTTCCATGTAGGTAACTAACTGCTTTACTCTTGCTGTTAAATATAAAGATTCTCTCTTTATCTTTAACCTTTGACATTTTAATTATGATGTGTCTTGGTGTGGTCCTGTGTGGGTTCATTTTATTTGGGACTCTATGCGCTTCCTGGACTCGTATATCTATTTCCTCCATCAAGTAGGGAAGTTTTCTGTCATCATTTTTTCAAATAGGTTTTCTTTTTTTTTCAATTGTATTTTTTCCATTACCATTTGTTCCCCTTATACCCTCTTCCACCTCCACCCCTCCCCCAGCAATCACCGCACTATTGTCTGTCCATGAGTTCTTTTTCTTTCAAATAGGTTTTTAATTTCTTGTTCTCATGCTTCTCTTTTTGACACCCCCATAATGTGAATGTTACAATTCTTGAAGTTGTCCCAGAGGCTTCCTAGATCATCTTCATTTTTTTAATTCCTTTTTCCTTTTTGCTGTTCTGATTGGCTATGTTTTTACCTCCTTATATTCCAAATTGCTGTTTTGAATCTTGGCTTCATCCACTTCACTGTTGATTTCCTGTAAATTATTCTTCATTTCAGTTAGTGTATCCTTTATTTCTTATTGATTCTTTTCATGGTTTCTATGTCCTTTTTTTATGCTTTTGAAGTTTTCACTAAGTTCCTTGAACATCCTTATAACCATTGTTTTGAACTCTGTATCTGATAGTTTGCTTACCTCCATGCCATTTAGTTCTTTGTCTGGAAATTTCTCCTGTTCTTTTATTTGGGACCCCCTTTTTTTTGCCTCTGTGTTTTGGCTGCTTCTCTATGTTTGTTTCTATGTATTAGATAGAATGGCTACATCTCCCAGACTTGGTCAAGTGGCATCGTATAGTAGGTGTCCTGTAAGACCAGCTCCTACAGCCTCCCCAATCTCCTGAGCTGAGTGCTCCAGCTACACTCCTGTGTGCACTGTGTGTGCACTGTCCTGTTGTAATTGAGCCTTGATTGCTGTTCACATTGGAGGGGATTGACCCCCAGGCCAATTGGCTGTAAGGACCAGCTGCAACTACAGTGGAGAAGTTGCTGTGCGGGAGTTAACCCTGTGGAGCAGAACTTGCTTCAATGGGTCTGCGCTGCTCACCCATTCTGCCCCTTGTGT
>PVKM010000962.1:0-7500 GCA_004027735.1 Carollia perspicillata
TTCCAAGATTTTCTTTATGAATTTGGGTGCTCCTATGTTGGGTACATATATATTTACAATGTTTATGTCTTCTTCATGGATTCTTCCCTTGAGTATTATGAAGTGACCTTCTGGGTCCCTTTTTATGGCCCTTTTTTTGAAGTCTATTTTGTCTGATATGAGTATTGCTAGTCTGGATTTTTTTTTTCCTGTCTGTTTGCTTAGAATATTTGTTTCCAGCCCTTCACTTTCAGTCTGTGTAGGTCTTTTGTTCTGAGGTGTGTCTCTTGCAGGCAGCATATATGTGGGTCATGTTTTTTTATCCATTCAGCTATTCTATATCTTTTGATTGGAGCATTTAATCCATTTATTAATGCCAGCTCTATGGAATAGCAACATGACATTTGTCTCAGTTTCCCAGTTTTGGGGGTTAGCCTTGTGCTCCTCCCCTCTTTCGATCTGTCTCTGAACCCTTCATAACTCCACGTCTTCTTGTCTCACTTGGGGGAAGAAAAAAGGGAGGAAAAGAGAGAGGATCCAATAATAATAATAATAATAATAAATAATAATAATAACAACAATAATAATGATAGTAATAATAAGCCTCCTGCTGCCTTTAAACCTGTTCATCGAGTTCTGCTGGTCTTCCTAGACGCCACAGGAAGAGTGGGGCTGGGCTTTGCTTTTCTCCCTTCCCATGGTTTTAAGAGGATGGGGACCCAGTCTGTGTTGCCATATTCACAGTTTCCTCAGTCTCCAGCCCAGGCCCAGGTCTTCGGTGAGTTGCCAGGTTCAAATCAACCACTCAGCTGCTCACAGCAGGAGACAATCTCCGGTGCAGAGACCAAGACAATCTGGGTGCACCGTTCTGCTCATCTACTCAGCCTCTGGGTGCCTGCAGCTGATATCTCCCTCAGGGTGCACCAGCCACACCTGGAGAGTTCCTCACAAAGCAGCTGCCTGCAGTTCTTAACAAGTGCATGGCTTTTCACACACCCCAGTTTTCCAACTAGTCCAAAGACTATGCTAGTCAGTGTCCCAGGTGGCCCAACTCCTCCCTTCTCCAGATGTCTCCTGGCACCTCAATTTCTCTGGTGCCTGCATCTATAGTCCCAGAGGATGTGTACCACCTCTGTGTGTCTCCCACTTTCTCTCTATTCCCCCTGGTGACTTTCAGCATCCAGGTCCCTCCTGGTGCAGGGTTGCCCTTCTTGCTCTGGTAGGTGAAGGAGCTGGTGATCTTACTCTCTTCCTTGTATGCTGTGGCAGACACTGGCCAGCAGCGGGAAGGTCACAGCAGCCCTGGTCCCTGTGCAGATCCCAGGGACCTTACTGTCCCAGTGTAATCTCCTCACCATCTGTTTTTCAATATCTTCTGCAATTTTTTGCCTCCAAACTTGATGTACGTTGGAATTCTGTTAGCTATTCACTCTGTTCCTCAGAAGGTCGGCGAGGTGTTCCAGCTGGGCACAGGAAGAAGTGCGTTTTGCTCCTACCTACCACACTGCCGTCTTCCCAATCTCCGTAATAACTGTTTTTAAATTATGAACACTGAAGTAATCAACCTTTGCATTATTTAATATGCTAGACCACAGCAAGTATAGAGTATTATGCATCAAGTCTTATCTGCCATTTCTTCAGAGTATTACCAGTATTAATTGTATTCATATTTAGGTTCTAGGCTGGTGAAGTCATCTTACTACAAGATCTTTTGTGTTATTAATCAACTGATGGAAGCATGCATTTCGTATTGGATCTGCTTTTAAGATTAGCCAAGAGTCATATAATTTAAGAAATAAATTTACCCTAGTTTTATTTTAATCATTATTCACATTAAATAATCAAAGGATGTAGCCATAAAAGTAATTTTTCTCATAAGTTTTAGTCATAAATTTTGATTAAAATACACATTCAAATTAGAGTTTGTCAGTTATAGACCACAAGCTAATTCATTGAGTTATTGCCTACCTAATTAATATCTATAAATATCCTCAGAAATTTCTAGAAAAACAGAAATCATAAATTCTAATCTCACCTCCATTGAATATAAAAAAACTTTCTAAATGACTCAGAGAAGTCTTGAGCTATTGTTGATATGCATTGCTATGAATAAAAAAATCAGATACTATTCTAAAAAATATAAATTGACAGGAAGGCTGGTGTTGTGGTTAAAAACAGAGATTATAATATTATAATGTGAAACAGATCTGGATCTGGAGTCAAGTAATCATTCCACCACCTACAGATGCATGACCTCAACTTCTTCCTTTATAAAATGAGACTGATAGGGGTGCTTATCTTAGTCTTACTACTAAAAGAAAAGACTATTCTTGTAAAATGCTGATGATAATAGTTGAGATAGTCAAAACTCAAATAACTGTATAGCTTCCTCACTACTATAATAAGATACTATAAACATTCCTGCACATAATAAATCAGCTTATAGTCACAGTCCCAAAGAAGATACATGGCTTATTATTCAAACTTCTAGTCACTTAACTTCCAAACCAAGAGGAGAAAGTACAACTTTCCAAGAATTCAAAATTAGCTCTATGAAATCTTTTGATCTTGGTTTAGAGGGAAAAAAAGTTTTAATGACAAGGAATGGGGCTACTGCAATGATTAGGACATTCTGCAGAGACTGGTATACGCGCTGTGTGTGTGTCTCTATGTGTGTGTGTTACACAGACAGAGAGCCTTTCCATCCACAAAAAGCTCCCCATGCTATTTTTCCATATCTGTCCTTTGGACCTCCTTGACACATCTTTGCTCTTCTCCACCCACATTCAAGCCATCAGCAAATGCTGTTGGTTTTACCTTAAAAATGTAACCACAAGCTAACTAGCTCCATCCCCACCACCACCACTCTGGTCAAAGCCACCATCATTTTGTTTCTGACCTTGACACCTGCCTCATCCCAATTTCTTGTCCATGGGTCAGCCAGGCTGTTCCTTCTAAATCTGAGGTCATGCCCTATGCTGGTCTCTCAGGCTTTGTCATGTCTTCTGCCGTAAATGCCTCTCCTCTGTCGTCCACCAAATCTGCTATCTCTCGGTTTCCATCACCTCCTTGGAAAACCCTCTCCTCACCATTCCATTAGAATGGCAGTCCCCAATATCTGCCCATGGAAGATGCCTGCCCAACCCACCTCCCATGCCCAGCTTTCTCTTTCTCTGTGCCCCATGAGGACAAAGACTTTGCTGTGCTTGAAGCTGCCTCCCTGGTTCCTGAAACAGTACCTGGCACAGAGTGTGAGCTCTGTATATATTTGCCCAGTGAATGGATGGATGGAAAGACGGACTGTCATGAAGATGGGAAGACAAAATGGCTCACAGTGGCAATTCTCTCAATTAACAATGAGCGTAGTGCAATTGTTATTAAGATATCAGGGGTGCAGTGAGCTATCTGGAGATCTGGGCAATAATAAACATCCAAAAAATTCTTGTAAAAGAGGAAAAATAAATTTAGGTTGAACAAGTAAAAAGAGAGAAAGACACTTTATACCGATGTAGAATTTACATCTAAATATTACCAGAGATATATGTTAATGAGAAAAATGTGCACAATTATTTTCATGAGAGATCAGTATTAGTAATAATTTGAATAATCTTATGAATTATCACTAATAAGATTTGCATCTGCTATTCAATAACCTTTCCATTACACACATATCACTTTTATGATACAATATAAACTATTTTTTTCACATTTTTTTACTGTTGTTCAAGTACAGTTGTCTCCATTTCCCCCCCCCAACATCCCCTCAGCCCCACTCATCCCCAGTTCCCACCCTTGATCCTACTCCCCTTCGGCTTTGTTTGTGTTTCGTTTTCTAGGCACCACCCAGTGTGAACTTCTTTGTGTCTGGCTTCTTTGGCTCAGTGAGATGACTCAGGTTCATCTGCGTTGTTACATTTCTGTAAACTGTGCTCCTTTTTATAACTGAGGATGGTTCCATGGTTTGTGTGGACTGCTATGTGTTTATTTGTTTGCCTATGGGTGAACAGTTGGATGGCTTCCAGTTTGGGGCTTTTATGGCTAACATAAACTCTTATTGATTAGTCTTAACCACTTTGGATAATATACTTATGAAAAGATATGTATTGGATTAGTTTTACTATTTAGACCTATCATGTGCTAGGCCTTGAATGCTCCCTAGTATTTCCAGGTAGAAATTTCAGGAAACAAGATCATTTTTTTCACGCAAGTTTTAAAGGGTCTGATAAAGAGCACACTCTCCTATAAATAAATGATATACTCCCAGTAGATCAAATTTTCCAGGAAACAGGCACTTTTGCCTTTCCTGTGCAATGCTGTACTCCTGTATAGAACAATTCTTAGGGTATAAAAAAGGTCATTAAATAAGTTTGGGTGAGTAAATAATTCTGCATGTCTTCCTCACAGAGAAAAGGTCTGCATGATCATCATCAATGTCTTCCTCATGAGTAACTCAGTGGAATGCAGTACCACTTGGCATGTCACCTCCACTCTCTGCCACTAAGTTGCTGATGGCTCTTAGCCTCTTCATCAATATAATTATATAATTATATAATGTGTGATGCGACCAATAAATAATCATAAAATGCTTTGAAGACATGGACTGCTAGATCTAAGCTCAATATTATCATATGAGTTTCCAGCATGATAGGCAGCCATAAAGGTCAAAGCTTTTTTGACCTGCATACAGAAAAGCATACTGATGTAGAATGAGAAGAAATTGTTGTCTTTATAACAAGGGGGCTAGAAGTTAGAAATACTTTAATGAAAATATTTCTCCCATTTGGAGGTGCTTAAGTACGTCCAAGTAAGAAAATTTATTGGAAGACAAAATAAAGGGAGAAGACTAGCATTGCTGCACCAAGCATTAAGGGACAACAGGATGAGGAACTAAAGATGCTGATCTGGTTAGGTGAAAACCCAGACTAAATAAATTAACGAACTGCAAAGATTTGAAATGTACAAAGTAAAAAAGAGGAATTGTGTCTGAGAGTTAAAGGAATGATTAGAAATACAAAGAAAATGAGAGAGTGGAAAAAAGGAAGAAAAGTAAGTTTTTGACGTTTGAGCCATGTAAAATAGGTCATTCCAACTTGATTTGATCCATTTTAAAGACTGTGAATCACCGACCCATTGGCTTGGCAGCAGCATCAGCATCATGAGCACGCACCGCCATACACAGTCCAGGTCATCCAGAACCACAGCCTTAAATTGATGCAAATGGTTCCCACGTCCAGAGTAGTTCATGGTAATTTGGGATAACAAAAAAATTCTGGAAAAGGATCCTGAAATTATATTATTACAAAGGATGTCTATTTCAGTAGGACTGACTTGTGAGATAATTTTTTTATCTACTTATGTAATTCCCACAATTTTGTGAAATAGGCACTATGTCAAGTGTTTGGAAGTCCAGGGCTCTGGAGCAGTGATTCTCAACCTCGGCATCTCATACAACATGCAGATGTACCCCAAACACACATGAGGGAACCAGAAAGATGGCTGTTAGTAGCAAAGCCAAGAGCAAAGGTTTACTTTCTGAGCACTTATACATTAAATTAGGCTCTTTATACGAGATAAGTAATTTTATTCTCATTATCCCATTTTCACAGTTGGAGAAACTGAGGCATAAGGGAGTTAAATGCCTTGCTCAAAGTCTCAGCCAAAAGCAGGGGAGCCAGGAGTTTAAAACTCAGACTTTATCTATTATTAATTTGTGAATTATTTAACTTACAAATAGAGATGATAAGGTCAGTTCTGTAAGTAGAGCCTTTGAGAGCAGAATGGTGGTTACCAGAGGCTGGGTTGGGTGGGGGGAAGGGGAGATATTGACCAAAGGGTGAAAACTTTCAGTTATAAGATGAATTTAGTGCTAACTATCCTTGCCATAGTAATCATTTTGTAATATATGTGTCTATTAAATTATCACATGGTACACTTTAAACTTACACAATGCTACATATTAGTTATATGATAGTTCAAGAAAATGAACAATAAATTTAAAATAGTATTAATAATGTACTGTATATTTCAAATTTACTGAGAGATAGATCTCAAGTGTTCACACACACACACAAAGGAGATAACGGCTATGTGAATTACTCTGGGGTAATCATTGCACAATGTATAAATACAGCAAAACATGCAGTTGTACATTTAAGTATATGCAATTTATATTTGCAAAAATAAATTTAAAATAAATCAACTAGATCTTCATTAAAACTGAGAACTTTTCATTTATTTTTTTGTCTCTTCAAACTTGTATTTGTTTTTACTTTCCTCATAATACTTTTGTGTGTGGTATGTAAGAACATTTTTAATGTATTTTTTCCACTACCATTTATCCCTCTTATACACCCTGACCCTGTAATAACCACCCTGTTGTCCATGTTTGTGCATCCTGTTCCCTTTTTTGCTGGATCCCTCCACCCATTTACCACCTCTATAGTCGTCATCCTGCTCTCCATCTATGAATCTGTCTTTATTTTGCTTGTTAGTTCATTTGGTTCATTAGAGTCTACATATGAGTGAAATCACATGGTACTTCTCCTTCTCTGACTGGCTCATTTCACTTAGCATAATGTTCTCTGGATCCATTCATGTTGTTGCAAAAGGTAAAAGTTTCTTTTTCACAGCCAAGCAGTATTCCATTGTAAAAATATCCCATAGTGGTTTTGTCCACTTATCTATTGATGGACACTTGGGCTGCTTCCATATCTTGGAGATTATAAATAATACTGCAGTCAACATATGGGTATTTATGTTCTTTTGAATTAGTGCTTTGGGTTCCTTTTAATATATCCCCAGAAGTGGGATTGCTGGGTGAAAAGGCAGTTTCATTTTTAATTTTTTGATGTATCTCCATACTGCTTTCCACAGTTGCTGCAGCAATCTGTATTCCTACCAACAGAGCAGAATTCCCTTTTCTCCACATCTTCACCAACATTTGCTGTTTGTTGATTTATTGATGATAGCCATTGTGATAGGCATCTAATTGTAGTTTTAATTTGCATTTCTCTGATGATCAGTGACATCGAGCATCTACATTGAGCATTTTCATTGTATTCACGCTTTCTGAGGAGCTAAGGATTATTCATTTTCCAGAGTGTGTTTCTCATGGAAAACTCTTATTCCATAAATTTTGTGGGATAAAGTTTAAGAAGCTCTGGTCTAGAGAACCACAAAATATTTTTATTTTAGAGGCAGTATTTCTATAATTAAAATCTCTTTACCAGTGAAGAAACATTATCATCTTTAATTGATCTTCTCCAATCTCCCCTACCAAAAATGAGACCTTAATATTTCATAGAGGTCTTTACTTAAGAGCATGGTCACTTTTAGCTTTGTTCTTGAGGCAAAAGATTTTACCTGCCTATTCAGAAATATGCGTCCTCGGTCCATTTCCCATTCCCAGGCCCCATTCTGGAGTGATGTTTTCATCGTGAGTTGTCACTTGCTCCGTATCTGAATCAGTTGCAGTCACCATACCCTATACTATCCCAATACCGTGGCTCAGGATTGATACAG
>PVKM010000962.1:12500-62500 GCA_004027735.1 Carollia perspicillata
GTTCTTGACATTCTTAGACTTGCCTTTGTTCTATTCAATGATAATTTTTATTATACTGAGCTCATAGAAATAGGCATCTCAGAATCAATTCTTAATGCTTTTCATTCTTTTGACACTTTTAGGAAAAAATGTAGTTGTGAAACTATCTCCCACTTTTCTTTTACTAATCACATTCACCCCACCCTCCCTACCATATCCCCCAAACATGACCAAATATTGACTGACAGCTTGAAAGTGCTAATCGAATCATTCCCGATCATACATGTTCAATACATTGGTCTTAAAAAAAATTAAGAGCCCAACTCTTTCATCTACTATCATTGCTCAACAGACAGAATTTTAACCAGAGCAAATTCAAGTACAGCTTTCAGACCAGCCAAGCCCAGGAGACAGGCAGGAGGTCTGCCCTTCCCCAGCCGTTTTTCTGTCTGCATTAGCCATTCTTGCTCAGGCTCCATCGACCTGTCAGAGCCATCACGGTGATTGACTGCCCCGGCAGATGTGCTACTATAACAGGTAACTTGATCATCCAGACCCATCTGTCTCTAAGTCCTCTTCAATTCACACTTCGAAAAATATTAGAGGCTGGGAGGAGTTGGATTCTTTGTTGTGATTTTTTTTTTAAATAGGCTATCTATATTTCACAAAACGTTATCCTCCAGTAAGTGAATGGAAATATACGGTATTTGAGCTCTTTCGTAAGATGGCCTGCTTCAAGGGCATATTACCATAACATTTTAAACGGGCCGATGAAATCCAGAATTTACAAACCTGATTTCCAAAACACAATCTAAAGTTAAAGACTGATTCTAAAGAACGACCATGATAATAACAGAAGGATGTTTTAAAGATAACAGTTTTCGTGTGAGTGAGACAGATGGGCTGTTCGTGTGTAGAGAGAAAGGAGGGGAACCTCATGCAACGGGAGCGATTCTCTGTCTTCCCTTCAGTGCCCACAGCCTGGCAAATGTTGTGACATCATTAAGCTGAATTGCCGATTACAGATAGGTCTGCAACAAGAATGGGCAGGGGTAACTCAAGCTTCACGCTGAAATGTAGTTAACTAATTTACTAGTGTCACTATTTCTGATAATTACTTTTCACCAAAATATTTTGCTGTGCTTGTGTGCAGAGGATTTGATTCTACAAGTCAACACCCTAAGTGTGGAGCTGTTCAGGATCTATCAGCAGCTTCTATTAAGGGAGAATATAATCTTGGTGAGATCAGTGGCTAACACATTTCTATTACTCAGTAAGGGTTATTGCCTACCCACTATCAAGGGATGAACGTTGGCTGGGAGTGACATGGCTCAACATCTAAGGGAAAGTAACATACTGAAGCAAACAAAACGAGGTGGAATGAATGACAACTGACAAAAAGCAAGTGAACTCATTTTTTTCCCAAACACAAGAAATAAAAATATGCTAAGTATACAATGATGCTTTCAGAAGCTGAAGAAATAAATGAGCATGCAGAAAGATTTAGACAAAGGTATCTATTTCTTAACAAAACTGCTTTACAAATTATTTTGCAGGCTATCCCATGACCATACAATTTACCTTGGAATTAGAATATGCCAAAAATAATACTACTTCTCCAAAGCAAAATAAGTAAATAACATGAAAATTACAAAAAAGTTCCCTTTCTTGGTTGAGGGATCTAGATTATGTTCTGATTATCATTTGCCATTTTTAGCTATTGGCCAGATTTTTTTAATTTGATTTAAAATTCTTCATGGAAATGATCATACTTTTTTTCCCTCAGAGGAGAAATAGAAAATGTAATATTTTATTTCTTAAATTAACAATAACTATTCTTTCTCCCGTCCTTTGTTGACCTGAGATGTTCAATTTTCCTATCGATATTGTTTGAAAAGGCAGAGAGTGGTAAGCAGTTGCTTGGTTTGATAAAGCTATGGCATGCTTCAAGGAGTTATTTACCACATAAAGCTTTGGCTGATTAATTCAGTTAACAGTGCTCAGCCCTCTCCTCCATTCCTCACTTCCAACTCAAAGTGAAAAAAAGTCATATTTGAAACGCAAATCTGTCCAAAATTTAATATGAGCTGAGAACATGATGGCATAATTTTTTAAAATATCAACAATATCCTGACAGAAATTATATTTTAAGAGAGTTCACCATACTTATAATAAAAAGTTAAATAAAAAGAAAGTAATCACTCTTTTAGCAGTGTTTGGCATCACATACTGTGCAATTATTTGCTCAGAAGTCCTTTCAGATAAAATGGTATTTTCGAGCCATTGAGATCTTCAGCACTTGTGTGCCATGGAATCAGATCTGTGAGTATTCCTGATATGGAATGAGAGGTTCTTTTTTAAACTCTTGCATTTTCATCTACTTCATATCATAGAACTCACATTCTTAAAAAACGACTGAAGTTTTTTTCTTATATTCATGTGGTTCCTGCTTTCTAAATTCTGTTGCTTGTTTTCTCCTTGTAGTTCTAAATGTTGCTTTAACATCTTTAGGTGTGATATAGATAGATTTAGAGTGATGTAGTTAGCAAGTCTCAAGCTGCAGATTTTAAATATACTTAAAAATCTTCTTCTGAAGGAAAACAAGACACTCTTATGGGAAAGTTGTACTTTATATTGGAGGCATCTCTCGCAACTCTTATTTCCAAAGATGCTGAATTGACTCTAACTGTATTAACACACGTATGCAATGAATCCTCTTGGTACAAGATTTACTATGTATAGTTAATCAGCCAGTTTACCCTTTGAACCGCATAAATACTAAAATTTTAAAAGAGGAAGTAAGATCTATTTAGCAAATAAAATTCAGTTGACTGTTTGAGAAAGCATCCCGTACACAGGTTTATACCACGTGACCTGTTGATCTTGGACACAATTTGCCTCTTTGTGTTCTACCGTATAACTCTAGTCCTGCATTCATCGCAGTGCTTCTCATGTAACATTTTTAAAACTAATTATATCCATAGGAAGATTTCAGTATAAATATGGTTTTAGTAGTTTATAATAAGAAAAGTGGCTTTCACTTATCTTAAGTTCAAGTTCTGTGTATTCAATTACTGTTAACAAGCACTCCACCTACTGGCTTATGTGATGCCAAACAAGCAGACCAGGATAAGGAGCAAATAAGCAGTAAAACTCTCAACTCTGCTGATTGGAAAGGATCTCAGCTTCCAGGCCGTCAGCCAGGATTGAGCATAACTGTCACTTACTGATCACCAGAGTTGAGACAATTCTTGGTGTTGTCTTAACCAAGTGAATATTCTCAATATCAGTGCGGTGCCTTATAGTAGGATGGCTCACTGAGAGGGAGACTCTTACAACTATAACAAAGGGGGCAAATGACCTTTCAAAACCTCTAAATTATTTTTATGCATATTTAGAACAACATACATGTACACAAGCATAGGTATAAAAACTGCATTTGTCAAAAAAATTCTTAAACAAAACATGGTATTTAGTTTTAAAATGTGTTAGGATTATAGTCATTGCATATGGATATTTTTGCCCACCAATATGTCTTTTAAAAAAATGTAAGATCGAAGTATTGAAATGAGTGTAAATGCTTGAAAAATCCCTTTAATCATTTCCCCCACCTCCAGGAGATTTTTAGCTTAGCATTCTTAGTAATGAATAATTATATGACAGGGGTAGATTAGTATTAAGCATTACAGTGAAATCAAGACAAATTGAACCAGCTCCATTCTACAATGTCAACATAAGGTATAAATCATAACCTCCTACCTACCCCATCCACCACTATCTATTTTGACATCCTTTTTAAAAGACAGCTCACTATGTAATTATTGCCACTGTGCCCACATTATGATATGTTTGAATGTGGCAATAAACAATATGACAATTAATGTGAAATAATACAAGAGCAAATCGAGGCACATAGGCTAGACAGAGACGAGGCAGCAGGAACATTGAAAATAACCTTTATGGGCTGTTGATGTAGAAAAGTTTTCCTAATGTTGTCTCAGGGTGTTACTGTAAGTAGAGCTAGAAAACAGAAATGCTGAAGGTAGGCTGTCCAACTATATGAAAGATTTTGGGGGGTCCACTTATTTTTTTTTACCAACTTTCCATCTTCTCCAGGATTGGTGAAGAACCATCATATGCTTTCAATAACGTGGGAAGGTCTCTTGACTCCCGAAACTAGTAGTCTGCAGCTAAACCAGGATACAATATGGCTCTAAGCATCAGAGCCTATTCTGAGTTGATGAATGCTTGTGCACAGATACTGGAATAGCTTTATAACTGTTTTAGTAAGAGCCCAGTAAACTGCATTTCAGATGCATGAATTTCTTTTTTGACTTTGCAAAAGGAAGTGTTCACAGTTAAGGGGGAGAAAATCAGTTCCATTAAGCATTTACTCTGCAAAACAGAGATTGAAGAATCTTAGCACATGATGACACAACAAGATTTACCTGACCCTTCCAAGCGAAGGAAAACAAGACAGAAGGTCCTCTCGAGAGGCTGTATCATATATATGTTCTGAGGCTGTGCTGCCCATATGTTCAATAGGACTGTTGAATCTCAAAGTTATAATAATTTGCAACGAGGTGCCAGAACCAATTATTAAATATCATATGATCCAACAGAGATGAAATAAAAATATACAGGGTCGATTTTACTGGCTTTGACTATTATAAAGCATTTAAAGTACTTTCAATTTACAGTGTAACTTGAGGGTTGTATTAACGACTTCCTTATGCTAGAATTTTGTTCCCAGCCGAGTATCATAAGCAAAATGCAGATGGCATACTTCTCTAAGGACAAAGGGAGCCTTGGCCTTATCCTTTCTCTTTGATTTGTACATCAACTCAAGAAAAGGAGATATGCTATTATGATATATTTCACCAATGTAAGCCTTTATTCAAAAGCGCAAATGACAGCCAAAAGTACAATTCAAGTGAGAAAAAAGGTAGTGTGTGATAGGATCACAGAATGATGTAGTCTCAGCCAAATCGCTGCCTATAGTGTAGAAAAATGAGTCTCCTAGTCTTCAGTATAAAGTCATAATTTATTTACCATGACACCTCTAAAACATGAATGAGTGAGTGTTTTAAATACTGGGTCTAATCTCAAAGTCAAGGTCAGTTCCTTCTCCCCAATTGCTTAGATTCTGCCCTTAGTGAAATCAAAGACTTCTGGATTGGTGGTTTCCCATCAACACAGCACGATGTTCAGAAGATAAGGGTGCATCTTGGGTTCTTTCTGCTACTATTATTTCTTTCTTTCTTTTTTAGCTACTATTATTTAAAAAGTCCCAGTGAGGATGTCAGCCAAGTCCTCGGAATCAAAACAAAATTATTCTACCTCAGTAACTTGTTGCTGGAACCAAACTATCTCTGAAGGGATTTTCTTGCTAATCGAAGTCCAAAGGCAAGTTCCTATAGTTTTGTGGGAAATAGAATGTATATGTCCTCTTCTCCAATCTGAGCTTAGTCAGTCTGCTAAACCCTGTGCGATTACTTTGGGAAATTAAAGACTGTCTTTCCTCTGTCACTGGAGCACTGCAAGCATAGGACCATGTTTGTCTATGTATGTTTACAGCACCTGTCAGTTGATACATGAGAAACAAGAAGAATAATGTAAATTGATCCCCCCGCCCTTAGGCAGAATATTTAATGCAGTCCACCAGAAAGAAAAGCACAAACATTCTATTTTTCTAATGCTTGTCTTCCATGCCCTCTTCTAATATTCTCTGGGGAGAGGTGGGTTTCGATCTTGGTCAGAGCAACTGCCCATTTACTTCAAAATCTTCACTTTTCTTGTCTCAGCTTCCTTCCTGTCTCCCAAAATGAAATTTATTTTATTTTAGCCACCTCTAAGCAGACTTGTGTGTGTATATTTTCAGATAAATTGGATTATCCATATGGATTTTTAAATCAGCTTTCAGATCAAGTTCAGAAATATGTAAACTGCTGTGTTGTTGGACCAGGCAGGAGTAGAATATATCACTCAGATGCAGAGCACACAATACTATAAAGTGACCTTTAAATGAGAAAACCGTGGTGTAAGTCAATTAAAGTGGCCAATAATGGGAAAACAAGTGCCCATTCCAAGAGCAATTGTAAGACATTTAACCCAAGGAAAGTTGCATTATACATTTTTATTAAATTGAGACTATATTCACACTTATTGTGGCTAGAAATGTGAAACAATATTTTCTGTCTTTGGTTTCCTTGCTTTAAGTCTCTTAATGTGCATAAGATGTAATTCATAATATCGTATAACTGCTTTAAGTATGAAAGTTACTGTCTCCAAAGTTAATAATTTAATTTAAATCGATAAATGCCCATTAAACTATTGTGCTCTCTCATAAAATGGTATCTGACCTGAGATTAATGTAATAAGACCCTGGGATTCCTAAAATTCTTGATTCTTTGTATTTTAACCTTGTTTACAACATAACACATCCAATTTTAAAGAGCACTATCATTTAGCACAATATAAAGTATTAGCTTTCAAAGATGTATTCAAGCCTATTTAAAGCCTAGACCTGCTGTTTTTCAATAATCTTCATAACAAGGAGAGGAAAAGATTAAGGTCCTAGTCACCAAAATAAATACAATTATACCCACTCGAATCCTTTCTGAAAGACACGAGGAAATGATATTAGTAACTCCAAATAGTTTGCAGAAAATCTGCAAACATGGATCTTAGGGGAGAGGAAAAGGAGAACTTCTGTAAATCTACAAGGCATAATAGGATTGGTGAAAAAAGATCCCTATCTGTTTTCCAAATGGAGGTCTACACATTGAGTGGGAAGATAATGCCACATACTAACAAGAAAGAAAGAAAAACACACAGGAAAAAAACAAGGGAAAATGTATTAAAACTCTAGGCTGAACAATTGCACTAATGTCATTGGGGAAATGTTATACTCTAAAGTGACAGCTTGAAAACTGCAGCATGTCTATATGTTAATTTTCTAATATCTGATTGTATTCTAGTTTTGCTCTGGGCCACTCTGAAGGGTCTGACTTCCTTTCAAGCTGTCAGTCTCATTTCTCCTGACAGGCAATCTTCTATAAATGAAAAGATTTGTAAGTATGAAAAGTGAATAAAACATAGGATGTCATCTAGTCCTGCCATTTCATGCTATCATTCTTTGTTGATATTAATATTCAGTACTTACCCCATCACAGACCCAGCGCTAAGCACTTTCAGTATATCATCTCATTAAATTCTCTCAGCAACCTTGTACAACACTTTTTTTCTGCCCATTTCTCACGAGAAGTCATTAAGACGTAGGAAGGCTAAATGAGTTGCTCTAGGTCATGGACTGAATAATGGCATATTCTCACACAGATATGTCTAATTCCCATGTTCTTGCTCAAAAGTCTACTCTGCTGCTCCTCAAAAATTCCAGCCCTTGAGAATTACCCCTGTGATGTTGAAATTGGAAACATTGTGAGACCTCCAATGGGAGTCAAGTCACAATCCGACAGCTTTTAAGTTTTGAGGATAAAATGAATTAGTATTGGTGCAGCATAGATCACATAAACGCTATTCAAAAGTCTTAGATAGTACTGTTGTTAATGTTAGCAAAACTTCACCAAAATGATAGGGGCTTCAACTTATATAGTACTTGTAATGAAAACCAGCTCAAGAGAAAGATAAAATGGCCAGGAGGTGGGAAAAAGCTTAATGATGCTCCCAAAGCGGTTGCTTTCATTTTATCTCCCCTGCTTCCGTTTTTGAACTCAAGAAGACTGAGTGGTAATGTGATGTGACTCAGCCTGGAGAGGTTGATTGTGTAGGTAGAAAGACAGAAAGCAACACCTCATTTTTCCTTCTGCTTGTACCACACTCACATACCCAGAAGTTGAAGTGCCTTCCTTTCAATCACCCATTAAATCGAGGACTGCAGGTATTTACAACCTGCTGAAGTTTTCTTTAATAGACAATAGTTTTTCTCTAATTTTATGCTTTATTTAAATTAGTAATCAAGAAATCATCTAATTCTACTTCCTTCTGCTTGCTTCTCATCACTACCATCAAAATGTATGTACGTTTTCGATTAAACCTATCGCAAAATGACTTAAGTTTAAAATAATAGTAGAAATGACCGCCTCTCTTGGGTGAAGCAAAAATGAATGAGTTGTTTCTGCATTTTAGTGAAAGAGATACTGAACCCTGAGTTTTACGACTAATGCAGATACATAAAATTTTATAACAGATTATAGTGGAAGACATTTGGTAAGGCAAGAAGGAGACATGACTGATAGTTTCAATTAACCTACACGTTTATAAACTCTACAATCTTTATGTTTAAAGATTTCATTTATTTATTTTTAGAGAAGGCAGAAGGGGAAAGGAGAGGGAGAGAGACATCAATGTGAGTGAGAAATGTCAATCGTTTGCCTCTCCTAAGCATCCGGACCGGACCAAACCTACAGCCCAGACATGTGCCCTGAACTGGTGGCCTTTCACTCTGCGAACAACACCCACCCAACTGAGCCAGGTGGGTCAGGGCAGACTCTCTGATGTTTTTTGAACATTTATTTGTCTCCTGAACATTTAACACTTAGTCAGAAAACTGAAACCACCCTGAATGCTCCTCATTTTAAAAATATAGGGTCTGAATTTCCACTGGTTTTGAAATGTTTTAAAAAGTGGAATTTTGGTGTCCTTACTTCTAAAGTAGATTACGCAAGTATTTATAAAAGCATTAATTTTAAGTGATCCAATTAAGATAAGCTGATTTAGCATGGTTATGTAATGGTTATCAGCCCTTAGGGATTATAGGTATGCTACTCAATCACAGGACACTATGGACACGTTGAGTAAGACTCCTTACTACACTAGAGGTCCTTGCAGGTCACTCTAAGTAACAGAGATTTAATTGGCCTTGTACTTGACTAAGAGATTTCTATAATATAGGTAAATGGGTATTTTCAACATTATTTAATTCACAGGAGAATTTTAGAAAATAGCATTTAGATTGCTAAATGATTATAATGATATTTTTGGAATTAAAAAAGTTTAGAAGGATTTTAGTCTAAGTGATAAATGCTGTCCCTAATTAAACTAGGTAAACATTTATGACATGAAAAGTTTGAATCTGGGATTTCCAAAATTCAAACAAGAACTGTGAAATAAAGGCAAATGCTACATTATTATAATTACTAGAAAACTCAAAACATCTAATGTCCCTGATAATATTTAAATTATTTATTTAAGTGCTAAAATATTTTTCCACTTCCCTTCCCCCTCCTAACCAAACAGCAACAAAAAACAAACAAACAAACAAAAACTTACACAAATGCCAATGTAACCCAGGGAAGTGTGGCTTTTCGATTGCAGTCTGTGTTGGACTATCCAAGAGTTTTATATCTCTTTATTAGTGTAGGTTTATCAGTAGCAAAGTGATTTGTTTGGAAGTGAGAATTCAGTTATTTGTCAATACAGAGTACTCACTTGAAATAATCAGAATATACTACAAGGGTGAATTAACACAGATACTGTTTGTTTTGAAGAGAAATTATTTTAACTCTGTGTATGTCTATAGAATGCTGTGTAATTCCTTAGGCCTCTGTTAACTGAGAACACAAATTAGAATATGCAAAAAGTGTAGTTTCATGGAATAATAGTTGGTCTAATTGTCCAGGATTAAAAAGTGAAAAAAGGCAATCAATCATCTTATATCTATGTCTATGTCTGTAACAGTACCTATATATCTGTATCAGTACCTCTGTCTTCAGATGTTTGGGACACATGGACATAGTTTGACTTTGGCTCTTCTGTGTTGCCAGTAACCAATTGGACTAATATTAATTCAATCAGTTGAGAATACTTATGCAATAGGATAAATAAGGTAATAAAAGTTGAATTAAAAAATAGCAGAGCAGTAGAGTTATTAAAATTTTGAGCATATATTTTTGCCATATTAAAACTCATTCAGTTTAAAAGTCATGTCCTATATTTCTAAAAATAGGAAGACTTACAGTCTTTTAATGAGATACTGCGTTATACAGGGTCCAGCAGAAGTAATACCTGCTTGCATATGGTTGGTAGTATAATAGTATGGCTATAATAATTTATAGGTTTAATCTGAACATTTCACCTAAAATGTTGTGTGGTGTGCTTGAGTGTGATGTTGTTATATTTCAGAATTACATGGTTATGATTTTGTAATAAAAGATTTTATAATAAAAAAGGGTGTTGTTCATGCTGGACTCTTTATATATATTTTGGTTAACTTCACATTGACTAATTAATAAATTGCTTGACAATATACATTAGAGAAAAAATGAATCAGTATTCCTGTTTTATATGCAAGTCAATAGGTGCTCATTTATTATGAGAACATATAAATATATATGCATACACAACTATACCTAGTTTGGTGTCTGGAACTTACTTGGCATTCAATGTACATTTACTAAATTGACAAATACAGACATATAATTTTTATAACTCCATACACATTATTTCTTAAATTTATTACCAATTTCTAGATACCAATATTGATTCATATCTAGGGAACTGAACTAATTTTTTTTACCTTAATAGTCTCACACATAGTCAAATAATTATGGCCCACTTTATGTTCTATAAAGAATGACTATAATGATTTCTCAGTTTTAACAATTAATTTTATTGATAAAATGACTTATATAAACCTTTATCCAGAGAGCCAATGTGGCACTATACCAAAATAAGAAAAAAACCTTATTTTTATTCCCTATTCTTGACTCTAAAACCCATCCCTGGTGCGATGCTCCAGCAGCTCTATTGCCCTTACTGTTAATATGGGTTACAGAAGAGGTAGTCAGTGCATTTTAATTACAAACACCGAGTTCTCTGAAAAAAAATCAATAGAAAATATCATTTTCAATGTCATTTAATTTACATGATTTGACTATACCGCTATTCTACTGTTATGTGTTGTTTTTATTCAATAGATTGAATGCTGTTTTGTTTTCAACAGATGTGACTTTGAGTGCATGGAGAACTATTTATACATTTGGCTTGGAATTTTGAATGAACATACCATCTAGTGATTTTCCCAGTATAAGCAGACACTTTTAAAAGTGGTATTGAAAGCAAGAAAAAATTACTTAAAGGATCAGTTACATCTAAAACGATGAAATCAATAATAATATTTTCTCTGGGAGTCTTTCTCTCTGATAAGCAAATCCTTGCTTAAGAGCCACATTAACATTTAATCACAATCTGTGTGATTTAGCAATTGATAATTCCTGGACAGCTGTCTTCCACTTTGTTTAAGTCTTGTGTTCCTTCTGTTTAAGTTATGCCTTTTAATAGCTGGATTCAGTACATTTGGTTTTAAGATACATTATTACAATACGATCATATTTTATCATCTTTCACTAGTGGCTTGTGGTTTATTTCTTTAAAACAACATGAAGACCTCACGGGAGGTTTATCTACTAGAAACTTATATTAGTTCTATTTGTCTGTTTTGGATTTAATAACTAATTCTTAAAGGTGTTTTCCTATCCACTTTTAAAAATATTTTAAATTAGCAGTAAGAACTACCTCAGCTATGGCAGTTGAATGTATATGTGTTCTGACACCTTCAATATTTAAAGAGATAGATGATCACTTTTTAAGTATCAGTACTTCATCATTTAGCACATATAATGTAACAGCCAGTTCAGCAAGTATTGCTTATTTCATAGTTCCCTTATCTGTGTGTTTCAAAGGAGGGGAAAAAAAAAAGATTATCTTTCAAAGGACTTCCTCTGATTACATCCCTACTCTCTAATCACCTAACAGGACAGCCTGAACTTGAGTGAGAGAGAGTCATATTTATTTTATAGGAGGGCTATTTTAAAGAATCAATATGTTCAATGTTAGACTATGAATTTAAGTTTTAAAGGCAAAAATAGCTAACACAAAGGTCATATTATAATGCTTTGTGGTAGAATAGTTTTTATTGTGTTATTTTATATACTCATCCAAATCAATAAGGTTAACTGGATTTGCCAGCATTAGGACCAATAAATTGTGTGCCTATTCAATAGCATAATTTATGTGCTGGTATCTACTTTTATCTTTTCATCACATGTTAATTATTTAAATAATTCTGTTGAAACTAATGAATAAGTAACAGATAAAGATACTGCAAAAACTTGATTTAAAAGGAGCAAATCAAAGTGGTTTGGGAATATAAGTAGCCATATAGTATGTCAATTAAGAGAAAAACTGAAATATTCCAAATATGTCCACAATATGTCCAAATATGTCTGCAATATGTCCAAATATATGTACAATATTGCAAAACTGTAAGTAATGCATATTTTAACATATATAGAAGCTGTAACATGGACCTTTAGGGTGGTTATGTGAAAATAAAAGATTATTGGTGATGTCAGTTTGAAAGTATGATTTATAGTACTCATGGAATTTAATATCTAAGTCAAAACATGTCCTTTAGATAACATTATTTTTGATATGTAGGAACTATGTAAGACAGGTGACCTATCCACCCATAGTGAGTACCTGACTCTGAGTTCAGATAGTTTCCTGGGGGCTGTGGCACACTGCAGGTAAAGTGTGCTGAAATGCTGTGGCAAGGCCGTGCACACAATATCTGTCGCTTTTAATGTTGCATCATAAAATTTAAGCGTGTCTGTTAGAAAGCATACAGCAAATGCAAATGTGTTTCTCTTGAAAGTTCAATCTACATAAGTTACTAATGTCAGAGGTTGTTACTATCTTTGCTTCCTCATCACCTTTTATTTGGTATTCTGTGTCCCTCCCAGTGTGTTATGTTTGAATGTTCAGGAACTAAAACTGCTTTTACAAACTAACCCTAGAAAATCATAAAAACTGCAAATCCTTCCAGGAAATTAATCTCAAGTAAAATTATTTTAACATGCTTTTTTCCCCCACAGTAATTTTCAAAAGCATTTTTTTCTAAGATCAAATTTTGACACTATTCTTTTTTTTCACAATGTGACGTGATTCCTCCTATTATTAAACTTTACGGGTTAAAAAGTCTCTCTTATTTTACTTCCTCCAGCATATTCAATTACTTTTTTAACAAGGTGAATATATTAGCATTACATAAAATGCTAACGTGACAAAGAGTTAAACTAGGAATTTTAGATGAATATACTAGCAGTTTGCCATTCTGACAGCAAAAGCCAAGCTAGTGCTTTAAAAAAATGCAAGTTTGAAAAATGCAAATGGTGTTATCCAAATATGCAGCCATATGTCCATAATACACACATTTTGGGGGAAAAATTATAAAGATTTCTACCACAGAATTGTATCTCAAAATGGCGGGGTTTTGTTTTTTATATTGAGTTCCCAAGAAGATAGTAAGATATTGAAATTATGTTTTAAAAATGGTATACACATATATATAAAATAGTGGGAAATTTTATTATTTTTAGTTTGCTTCGATGTTTTAATATTCCATTTTGAGTAGGTACTCTACTGCATCTATAACACAGTCAGCAAAACTGTCCAAAATATTCAGATTTTAGTCATAAAATTTTCTATTCAGACAAATAAAGTTTAAAATATAGTTTCCTTGAACGAGTTAAAAATCCTTGTAACTCAAAGTCTACGAGACCAGGACAAAATATAATTAGTTTGAGCCAGGCTAAGCTGTGAAGTTTGGATAACCTTTAAACAACTTTGCTCTGTTGATCACAGCATCAGTAACAATAGGAGAGTGGAAGCCAAAGCCAAGTGGTGAAACCTCCAACAGGAAAATATCAATTAATCTTTTTCAATAGAGTTGAAGTATGGGTAATCCTCTCATTAAATAGTTTGAACCTTTTTCCAAGTAAACAAAGGAGGGATAATGAGTGATGTGGTCTGACTTGTTTACATGGAGAATCTTCAAGAGGCTTAGGCATAACCTCTCAACACAGAGGTCTTCTTAGCCACTGGTCACTAATTACCCTCTTTTAAAGGTATTTGTATAAGCAAAGAGACTATGTTTTCAGACTCAACACGAGAATACCATTTAAATGCCAATATTTTATACTTAAGCCAATATATTAAGCAGTGTCAAAATCTATGGGATCCTCACCCCCCAAAAATTCTAATATGCATTTGAATAAATGTTTATTTTCTTACTTTTTTGTCAAAAGAAGTATTTCTAATTGCTAGAGACAGGGTGTAACTATTGACTGAACTATTCCAGCACCCTCGGACTCCAACTGCTGTGGGTTGGAAGGGAGAAGACAGAACTGGAATTAACATCTGTTGTGTCATCTGCCAACCAGTTTGCCCTTGCTATTTAAGCAATTTGAAAGTAAATACATTCTTTAGTCCACTTGTCAGCATGCAAGTGTCATTTAAAAACCACTTGATCCTTTCAAATTTCTCTGTGATACAAGTACCAATAGTTGTTCATTAATGCTACAAACATTTTTAATGTACCAGGTGTACGTCTATAGTGGACCCAAAGGAAGAGAATTTTACTATGACCTTTCACCAAGGCCCACATTTCTTACCAGGCCTATTCATCGTGTTGGTATCCCAGTGAGTTTATATGTGATTGACTATATATCAGTAATCTTAGTGTCTGCAACATTTTTTGCAATTTCTAAAGCACAGTCTGTGTAAGAAGTTAGAATTACTAAATTCATCAGCACAAAACCTCATAAGAGGTGGTTAAATTATAAATAAGGGACAAAAGATGAAATTCTTAAGTAATTCTAACACTAGTAAAAGCCACATTATCAGTGAAATTTTGATGCTCTGTCTGGATTCTGCTCTGTAGATTAAAACATAAAAAGTGGGAAAGTTTTACACGAAGAGTTTGGTACAAAAATAAAATTTACATGTTCAGGTCTATGATCTGTACATTTACTGCTATTGCCTTTATATCTTAGAACTTTATCCTTTACTTTGAAATAAAATTTTATTTTTAATATACTATAACCAATAAACCATGAGGACATACAGTCAACACATTTATTGATTCCTACGAATCTTTGATATTATTGAGGATAAAACTTAGAGATGGACAAATTTAGAAGAAACTGGAGAGAAGTCTATTACTTTGTCAATAGTGTCCAGTGTTTTATTAGTATCTCATCTTGGAAACAACATTGGATTTTAGCATCAGGAATTTGGTTTCATTCCATTTGAATGTTTTATGTGCCACATAAAGTTTAAAAACACTGAGTAAAATTTTTGAATAGCTATAGCTAATTATATGATAGTTACATATTGCTTAATTGCAATTTCATTATCTATAAGACAGAGGCATTTTATTAAAATATCCCTAATAATCATTTGAGCTTTATGATCTATGATTTTAGTGCAGATGTTATCATGATTTCACTTATTCTTATTTACTAATGTATCTCAATAGTTTCTTCATACTATATGAATGGAAATTTTGCATGGTTCTAATGACATATTAGAAAAATAAGTATACATGTGTGTATACATAATATAAAAATACATATTTACCAAAAACAAGTAAATATATATGACATAATACTCAAATTGATAATGTAGTAATTATGGAAAAAATAGAATTGCTTTTAAATAAAACAGACATAGTAAATATTTTTACCTTTCAACACTATGGTTAGTGGTTAAAAAGAAAACTATTTATTTGTAATGAAACAAAAAGCTCATTGTGTGCTCAAAACCTTAGTCAAAGTTTGCTTTTGTCATGTTTTGTGTGGTTGATGAAATTCTACAGCATCTAAACACACACAAGAACACCCCCGCAAAATATCCTTCTGACCTCATGCTCGTTTATTTTTCCAAGTTTCGGTTTATTAGAGATTGTATATTATTGGAAAATTAATTGAGAGATGTATTTACACCTACACAGTTACTATTTGATTCCCAGGTTCTTGTGCAACAGCTCACTGTTGGTTAAATGAGTGGTGTGTTGGCCAATTAGCATACAGTTGAGTTTAGCTGATTTATATATTTCTATATGCGTTACTAGAGGCTATTTTCTATGTCACTCAGAAGCTATTTGGTTAGATTTTATAAATTGTAACAATGGTTATAATTAAGAAATATTTAATGTGTGTAACATATAAAATATAAGTAAAGTTTATTTTTAATTGCCTTTAATCTTAAGTTTTGTGACCTAAAATAATACCAGTAACTTTGCCTACTTCTTTTATTATACATTCCAGAATGATATATTATTCATACAAAGGAGAAAAACTATGCAGTTTGTTATATGAAGGAATGAAAAAATTAAGAGTTTTCATGTATATTGTTTTGTAATTGTTAACATGACCTGAGAATTAAGCATGGGCATTTTTATTTCTTTCCTATTTATAATGGAAAAGACAGTTTCACAATCCTCAGAAGAATCTTATGGTCCTTCCCAACTCCATTTTCTCCCTGAGTTTCTTAAATAAATTGTTACACCATGCAACATAAAACCAAAAATTATATGCCTATCCTGGTTACTTAAACCCTATCCTCATAAGAGGAAAACTACATTTTTTATGTATCATTTATTAATAGGTGTGATCATACTGGAAAAGTGAATTAGACCACTTATTTTGGGACAATGTTTTTCAAAATATGTTAAGAGTGTCAAAATAGCAGAAAATAGATCATTGAACTTAATAATATTATTATAAATCATTTACAGCCGCCATCATGCACACACCCACAGACGACAGCTTAACCTAGATATCAATCCACCTGAGTTGCCTGGGAACCAGAGGCTGTCATAAAGACATGAGTGAAGATGAAGGTATCCCTTCATCTTTGTTTGTACACAGAAACATCCCTTGTTTGTACACAGAAACAAGCTCAGTAATTACCTCAAAAATATCAGCAGTAGCAGAGCATCAATTCTGTCCCTGATTTTACCATAATCAATCTCTTAAAATTTTTGGAAAAAAAATTGCAGACCTTAGACTTGAGAATGGCCTTAGCTTCATCATCTAAAGAAGGGAGAACCTGAGAAGACTGGGATGTAACCCATGTAGGAAAAAGTTCTCTTCTAGGGTCCTTAACTCTGCCTTTTGTATAGTGAAGACCTTGCTTAGAGTAAGGGGGAATGAAACATTTTAAGTAGGCAAAGAGGAAGAAAAGTCACAAATGAGTCACTGTGTAGAATAAAATCTGTGTTTTGATCAAAACCTTCTGTGACTCATTGGTATTTTTTCTCCTCCACAATATACCATGGTAAAGTCACTGCCTTAGTCACTCAAACAAGGGAGAATTGCACTTGAATTCATTTCTAAAAATGAAGTTATAAAATTTTCCCAAGTGGAAATGATGAGCTATATTAACTCAGTTTGCATACATCCCAAACAAGCCAGGGAAGAAACCTGACTTGTTACTGTTGATGTCACTGGAGATGTGTAAAATTCCTGTGCTTGTTTTCCATTGAGATTTGGTGAGAAAATGTACTTTCTTTAATTCTACGAATTTCCAAACTTTTTGACATTTTTCTGACAAACATAGTAGCTGATTCTTAGGATCTGATCTGACTATGCTGTATGGAAAAGCCAATAAAAATTGGGTAATCAGAATATGCTGGTATTTATAAAATCCATATTCCTCCCTCTCAAAACTACCTATACATATTAATTTATCTGTGGTGTGGCAAACAGCAAGAATATTTAAATTTCTTACTCAGCACCATATAGTCCCCATTGATTGCTTTCAATTCAAGTTAGAACCTAGAAATCTTAATATCATGGAATAGAAAATGTTGAGATTAGACTTATAGACACATATAAACATGCAACAAAAATAATAAATATATATTGATAAAAACAACTAGTGAGAGCTCAAAAAAGTTTTTTCATGGCCATATTTCTATTAACACACACAAAAGGCTTTAGGAATCTAAATGAAACAATGGTAAGAATAGAATAAAAATCAGTGTTAAATCAAATACAATATTGTCCTCATATATCATTTGGATTCCATATCCATGGGACCCTCTGTGGGACTATTGAAGAACTAAAGTATTTATCATTAAAAAATGCTTAGACTCTAAAATTGTGCTCCCACCCCAAATTATCTCTATGGCATTTATAGCTGAAAGAAGTACATTACATAAAAAAAATCATTACTCTCTGAATTTGTTTATAGATACTATTTTTCAGATCTATTAGAATCTTTCACTGAGGATATGTGTTCTTTTTATGTGTAATGGATGTCTTTTGGCATTTTGAAAAGTTAAAGCCTAAAAGTTGTCTTTAAATAGGCCATGTTGCTTGATACAGTTTTGGTCAAATGGATTATCAGAGTATTTCTCTGCTGCTTCATTCAGCTGGGAAACTTTCAGCCCGGAGTCAAGGACCCTTGTGCTTTAGAAGTTCATTCTGAAATGCCCATTGCTACTTTTAGGAAGTTCAGTGAATGCGACTTTGAGAATTTAATCTCCATAAAGAAAGATCATCTCTTCAAAGTTCAGAAGTTCCATCAATTTGACCTTTGTCACGTAGCAGGAAATGAAGAGTAGCACCATATCCTTTCTCCTCCTCTTCTCTCTCTCTGTGTCTAAGTTCTTGACCCCTCTGTCTTGTTCTATACAAGATAAATGACCTTATTTTATCTCTCTAATCTCCCCAATAAGGGCACTGAACCCAACTTCTTGGGGTTAATTATCTGGTCCTCTCTGGCCATCTTTCTACACAAACCTTTTGTGCTATTAGAAATCCCTCTGCTTGTTTTGTTGCTTGTCCATTAGGTGGGGCCCTAGCTGGACAAACATTAGGCAAACAAAGAGCTAATCATATATATGTATATGTGGGTGTATATATAATTTCCCAGGGAGAAATTTTCTTCATTTCAATTTGAGTCTAAAGTGAGATTTACTCTCCCTTCTAGCTCTTGAGAAATTCTGTCCAAAAGTTGAGCAAAATGATTTTCAGGGGAAATGTGTGAGATATTTAGGAAGTATACAGACATGTACTATAAAAATAGAGACATTTATCGAAGAAGGTACAAGAAACAAGAACTATTGTGCATGGGACAATGATGCCTCAGTTCCCTTCCAAGTAGGCACCTTGGGACCTCACACAGTCCTCTCAGTCACCATCAGCTGCCCCATCATATTTTGATTCTTATCAACACTCTGAAATCTCTTCCCTTCAAAGCTGATTTTAGTTTTGAGAAAAGCCAACAGTCAAAAGGTGCCAAATCTAGGCTGTAAGAGGGACTAAACAATCTGGTGATTTGAGGTTTCACAAAAAACTCTGCACAAGACATGATGCACAAGCAGGCATATTATCATGATGAAGCTGCCGGTCACCAGTTGCCCATAGCTGTGGTGGCCTTCTGAATCATCTGAATAGTTTCCTCAGAGGAATGTTCAAGCTTAATGCAAAATTTAATGCCAATTCATTGCTCTACTCACTCAGGCACTTTGAATGTGACAGCCACACAGTACACATGATAACTCAAAGGGTCTACAGCCCCCACTGACCAGTACAGTGAAGTCATCAATCTTCTCGCATGCACATTCCAGTACACTCTCCTTGGCTGCCAGGTTACATTGATGTCACACAAACTGCTTTCTCTATATTAATAATGGTTGGACTTTTTCCGGACAGACCTCATATATTACCAGGTTCTCAATTGACTACGAACATAATAGAAAAGACAATAATACATGCACACATGTTTTTTGCATGAGACAGTGATACTTAATATTTTCTTTAAAAATATGTAGACAATTAATTCTTTAAGTCAATACAACTAAGAAAAAGAGAAAAATAGAAATTCATAGCAAAGGGATAGTACAGGCTTTTTTAGGTTATTACATTTCCATATAGCCAATATTCATAAATCAACAATTTCACTCTACAGAGCACAAAAAGAGTCTTGACTTGTAACTCAAAATATTTAAATTATGTATAGCTCACCTTTAAGGGTTTTTTAAAAAGGAATGTTGAAACTAGTTAAAGTGCACCAAATCTTATATTTTGAAAAATAGACATTTTATAAATCAGTTTGTTTTACCTTACTTATGTCAATTTTAGCAGAATTTCTTTAAATGCCTAAGGAATTCAAATCCCCCTCAACACCACTGACTTTCTTATCCGTTTCTCTTTCTAAAAATATGAAAAAGAAATGAATTAAAGTTTAATAGTTGCTAGAATAGGTGAGTTGGACCGTTTCTAGGGGAGTTAGAGTTCAGATTTACTCAGTGTAAAAATCCTGGGTTGATATTTAGCTTTATCCATACTACACACCCAGCATTTCCCACTCTGGTTCTAACAAGCTATGCCTTCAGTCTTTTTCTTTCAGCAACCACTTAAAGAGCGAAGTTGTACAGAAATATAAGGGAAAGTAATCGGACTCTGTTACCGACAATTTCTTCCAGGGCACAGAAATGTGGAACTTTCAGCTTTTGGGCTTAGTCTAGGGGCAAAATAATAACTACAGTAATAATAATGATTGAAATAATAATAAATATAAAAATAATAAACAACTACATCTGGTATAACTTGCATAGATGCTTTTTGAGAAAATATGATCTTAAAATATTTACATGTGGAGACACAAGTATACAGGTAACTCAAATCAATGATGCTCTAAAATGGAATTGATAACCTTTGTGGCTTTTCAATATGACAAATTTATAACCCATACTCCCAACATAAATTTTTTCAGGGTGAGCTTAGGAAAAATGTATCAGTTTTGATAAAATTTAATCTCATAAGTAGAAATTAACTATCTCTTATCATTGGTTTTTAATGGAAAGTATGAACTCTTTACTGTACTTAAGACCAGCGACTGTTCTCATCTTATACTAGGGATCAAGAACAGTGGGAGGAGATGAAAAACTACCTGAGAAGGTAGTATCTCCAATAAGATCCTAGCATTTGTGGGTCGTAGAGAATTTCTAGAATCCAATGATTCAGGCAAATACTTTTGCTAAGATGTTTGATATCAGAATGTTTCTGAAAGCATTATGCTAAGTGAAATAAGCCAGGCAGTAAAAGACAAATACCATATGATCTCACCTTTAACAGGAACCTAAGCAACAAAACAAACAAGCAAGCAAAATATAACCAAAGACATTGATATAGAAAACAGGATGACAGTAACCAGAGGGGAGAGGGGAGGGAATTTCAGAGGAAAAAGGGAAGGGATTATAGGAGCAAATATAAAGGACACGTGGACAAAAACTAAGGGGGGTGGAAATGGGAGGAGGTGGGGAGCACTGGATGGGGTGGACTGGGATGGGAGTAAAAGAAAAAAACTGTACCTGAATAACAATTAAAATAATTTTTTTTAAAAAGACTTAAAAATAAAATAAAAATGGTTAATTAATCAAAAAAAAAGAAAAAGAATGTTTCTTCTCAGAGTCATACTTTTCAATGCCAGTCTTTATCATTCAAAGGAAAAGGACACATATACGATAGAGGAAGAACTATATTTTAATCTAATGGATCACATCCTAAAAATGACAAGCAAGCATAAATGATATGTAAAAAAGATTTTTTATAGTTAAAGTCACTTGCGATTTGTGCATCAGTTAAAATAATATGTATCCACATATTTTTTCTTCCAAAAAGAAGAGCAGACAAAATAGCCATACAATTAAAATTCATGGATTTGAAAAAACTATATATGCTGAAGTTTATTTATGTTGAATAAATATTAAATTTACTTTTTCTTTATTCAAAATTTGAATATAGAACTGCTTCTTAGTTTTATGCTAACCTTTGAATAAATGAGTCATAAGAGGCAAAGCTATTGGTTGATAACAGAAAATATAATAACAGTGCTCACATTCTGACATTTCTATTGCACCTTTCACCTTGAGAAAATTCAAGGCAATTAACTTGAAAGTCATTTCTATACTTTTAGGATTTGGAAGTCCCAATTCAATCCAGTTATATTCTAAGCAATCTCAAAGCATAAGCAGATCATCCACAGCCTTGTCAGCCTGTCAACCTACGTTGCTGGTATTGGCTGCCAAAAGGCATCTGAGGACTAGTGAATAAATGCATATGACTTTTTAAAATAATGGTCAGTTTCATATTTAAAGAAGTAAAGGCTACCTTTGTAACAACATGGATGGACCTTGATGGCATGTTGCTAAATAAGTCAGACAGAGACATATACTGTACATTCTCACTTACATGGGGAATCAAACAAAGCCCAATCCAGAGACTAGAATGGGGTTTGGGAGGAAGCAGGTTGTGGGGGAACAGGGAGCTGCTGGTCAACGAGGACAAACTTCCAGCTATTAGATGAGTAAGTTCTGGGGGTACAGCATGGCGACTAGTGGACAATGCCGCACTGTATACTTGGAAGTTGTTAAGAGAGTAATCTTAAAAGTCACCGCCATGTACAAAAAATGGCAAGCAGTGAGGGGATGGATGTGTTCACACGTATCATGGTGAGCATTTCGTGATACACATGTATATCAAATCATCTTGCTGTACACGTTAAACTTACTTATGTTACATTGTCAAATATATATCAATAAAGCTCGAGAAAATAAACACATGTATAAATGATGTTAGTTTAAATAAATTGTGGACCAGATGGACATAAAAGCCAAGATGATTTTATCCCCCAATGACTTTATACTTCATTATTGGTATGCCCAACCATTACATGGTTAATCTGTTAACCAGATAGAATATTAGTATCTTGGAGTTTCAAGAAGCCTTCTATTTTTTTCTACTTTATTTTTTATTGTTTATTCTATTACAGTTGTCAATTTTTCCCTTCCCCCCGCTTCACCTAGCCCACCCTTCCTTCCTGCAGTCAATCCCTTCTCCCCTGTTCCGTTCTATCTTATAGAATCCAAATCCCTACCAAGTATAGGAAACACTTCTACGATATTGCTGTTGTATCAGTTCTGTGTCTTAAAACCCCCTGTAGGCAATTCTAATTAGCAGGAGAATATCTACTGTTGTCTATATCGTTAATCAGTAGTCTCTTACATTTGATATTGCAAAAGGCATATAAAGTGTAAGTTCTTGCTTACTATGCTTTCACAACTGGTAAATACGAAGACACAGTGTGACACCAACGGTGCTGTGTTAGAACACACTGCCACAGAACAGTGGGGACACAAGGGAAAGGTGTGGCTTGTCTCACTGGGCATGAGCACAACAGAAAGAATTTCATGAACATAAAATACTTGAACAAAGTACGAATCAAAAAATCAAGATATACAATGTTATTCATAGTATTACCTCAGTTAAATAATGAAAAATAGATAGAAAAAACACAAAAGCCAATCTATTAAATGTGGTGTCTCTGTATACTGAGGTGATGGGTGATTCTTTCATTTTTTTTAAATTTTATATAGTCAGGGCAACATATAATGTTTTTACATTCCAGGAAAAATTCTGATCAACAATAACATGTATGGTCTGTAGAATGAAGCACATTGAGTTTACTTAAGGGAGAAGTGAATATTTTTTATAGTTGCTCCACTCTTACTTTAATTAACCGGCTTCTGTACAGAGAGTCTTTTCAAAAAGAGAAGAGATAAAGAATACTAAATGGATCTACCCCAGAGACAGGCTTAACAATTCCACTACCTCTCCAAGAGTCAGATAACATTCACTGTGTCACAATTGAGTGTGTGTATCAGCTTCTAAAGCATAGCATGAAGACACATGAAACAGTATTTGCATTAACATGCTCTTTATGGAATAAATTTGAAAGACTTTTCTGAGTTATCCTGGAAAAAAAAAGGAAAGAAAAGGCAGCCTCCCACAGCTGGCTCCTCTATTTTTGGCTTTTTCTATCCCTGTTTTCATGGCAGCTGAGAAATATTAATGTGAGAAAAGTGTCTTTTATTTTAGTCTTTAGAAAAGAACTCAACAGAAAACCCTGCAACTTCAGCAGTAGAGGGTTAGAGTTCCAAGATCATACTGTGGAAGTGCATTGCTGGAACAACCTGCAGGAAAGAGAATGTTACATAACATGTTCTGTTCGACTTACACATGACTTTCCCAAAGTGGGTGCTGTTTACATATGATGCTTAATAAATACATTTCACTATAAGTTAGTATGTCCCCAGTAAATAATTACATAAAATAGGTATGTAACCAATCTCATATATAGAAAAGGAAAAGTGAGAAAAAAAGATTTCTTTAATCCACTACCCATCCACAGAAATAAATGTTTAACAGTTCTATTTGAAAATAGGAGAAAAATTCAGCTTTAGGAGACCTTTCTCTTGGCCTTCCCTGTTAAGCATATATACCTATTAAATGAAATGGGTCAAACTATTAATCTTGAAAAAAACACAAGTCATATTTGATCCAAAAAAATTGGCTAAAAAATATACAGAATTGTAGTCACAGATTCAAGCCACATTTGAAAGTAATGACAAATTACTTCAGTTTTATTGACTCAATCAGATCATATGGTGAGTCATTTCCAGACATATTGATAAACTCATTGATTCTTCTCCTTCTTGTAGTCAATGGACTATAGAAAAAAGGATCAGTAGCCATTTGACCTTCATTGTGTATTAAACAAACACCAGATGGCAAGGATTCATTCAGGAAATCCATTCTTTCTTCTTCATCGTCATGTTCACACTGTTGCTTCCCACTGAGCCTTTATCTCTGTTTGTCATGGTGCCAGAGCTGCCTGCATAGCACCTTTCATGCATCACAGCTTTCAAATCTTGTCCCATTAGTTTCATTTTGTTTCCATCATAAATAATCTCCCACTTTCTCATACACTCTTTCATTATCTAATAATGGGCTGGGTCATTAGACAAAGGAGCCAAGTAATAAAGGGTTAGTGAGTACAGTTTGTCCACTTGGTTTCTGGCCAGTGCGTGAACTATTTATTAAACAAATTTATGCAACTGAAAAAAGTGATCTAAAGGATGAAAACATCCCCATTCTGTTAACAAATTTTCAGGAGCACAAGACATTAAAAAGTGGGAACATTTGAATCTCACATTGGAAACTTTAAAACACTATACCATGAGTGTAACCCAATGCAAACTAATTATCTCAAGAAACACACACACACACACACAAATACCTTAGCCTCTGTAAAATTTCATCACAATTTCTCTCGTTGGCTGGCCATTCCCTAGAATCATTTGGACATCAGCCAGCCATCTAGAAGGGCTGAAATGCTAGTAAGCATTTACAAGCCAAGTGACTCCTTTCTAAGTCTGTTATCCTTTGACTAAACTTTACAGAGTCCAAGAAAGGAGACATGTCCTTTTGGAGTATGTTGTATACAGAGAAAATAAGAAAGCTGGATGTCATGTAAGATTTGTTGCCAATATTATGAAGCTTAGAACAAACAAGAAGCATTCCCTGGGTCTCAGCAGAGTGTTCAATGTTCACAGGAAGTTAAATGTTGAACAAATAAAATATTCTAACAGCTAGAATTAGATTCCTCCATTATTTAAGGAAAAGTTAAGAAGTTTTGAATGCAGTGTGTAGGATGCTGTGAATATGTCAGCACTGAGTTAAATCATCCCAGACTATTATTTTCACAGGCAGGCCAATTATCAGGGGATAATTGGACTGATAATGAGCATTCTGACTGGTCGAGAGGTCCCTCTCAGGGTATAGCATCCCCCTTTTTTATAAGAATGTCCTCTATTCCAAGAAATGGTATAAGTTATAAATGATGACTTTAAAAAGAATATAGTATTTTTTAGATAAATTAATTTACATTGAATGAATATAACATTTTGAACACTAAACTGTTTTTAATAAAGTTGTAAAGATACAAGCTATTTGGTAAAATACAGGAGCAGTAACAATTATTTTGTTTAATTTTTAAAATATTCATATTATACGGAAGTATTTTAACTATTGAGAAAAATAGAAGAAAAAAAGACCTATTCATTATCTCCTCTCCCTGACAGAGCAAACCTAATAATTTTAAAGTTTGAAATGCATATTTAATGCAGAGTCAGTTGTAGTATTTGGGAAAGCAGTCATTCTATTATTTACTTTTGTGTGTTGGTAGTAAACTTATTTTAAGCCCTATCTATGCCAACATACTTAAGTGAATATTTCTGCTTGGAATCCTCTTTCCTGTCCTTTTCCATCAGATATGGTAACTTCTATTTGTTCTTTGACTTCAGCTTAATTTTCACTTCTTTAGGGACAGTTTTCTCTGACTTCTCAAAGCTAAATTCGTGTTATGCCCACTTACACATTGCCGCGTCCTAGCTCTTAGCATTGTATGTGATTACTTAATTCCTGTTCATCATTCCCAGTCAACAGTAACCTCCATGAGGGCAGAGTGATTCATTTGCTTTGTATTATATTCTAAAATAGCATGTGGTACAAAACGAGTACTCGATAAATAACCGTTGAATGAAGGATGATGTGAGAGGATTTAAGTATTTCCTATATTGCTCTAGAATGATAGTGAGTGAGCTCTGAAGAAGAGAAATGGTTTGCGTATACTGATATACAAATAAAAATACGTACAGTCCATCACCTTTGCACCCTACACTTTTACATCATCAGCCCACTAGCACTACCAAGAAGAAAATAGCAGAGCTCTGTGGGAGTGACTACATGGTAAGGAAAACAACAAACCAGATAGAGAAAAAGAAACTGCTTAAAGCTTCCTGTAGAATTCGTCAATGACTGTTTACCCTCTACATTGTTTTCCTTTGAATGAAAGAATCATTTCTTCATAATTTTCACGATGGCTCTAGTTTCATGTATAGGTCCTCAGCTCAGAAAGTCTATAAATCTGGAAAATAAGGTAAAAGCATCTCATCATATATACTGCTTGATCCCATTGCCTTCAAACTACAGAATAAAACAAAACCAATCTGAGCCTTAAATCACAAACCTTGCCTCAAATGGCAGGTCAAATTTCCTTTAAAATCTGCTCAATTTCCTGGCAACATTTGCAAGACCTGCTTTCTGTTTCTGTTTTTGTCTCAATTACTGATACCACCTGAAATCGCAACCCTCCTCCCATTTTAGAAGAACTCACAAGTCCTTATTGTCTTTTATTTATATAAACTGTAAACACAATGGTAAATCCATATTAAAATAAATTGTATTTTTTAATCTCTACGTTTATGGTTTTATGTCTTATGGAGACATCTGTTTTAAAATTCTGAGAAATTAAATAATTTTGTTAACTTCTTATTATCAGAATATTTCATTACACAACTCAGCCATACCATTTCATGTTTTCTTACTATACACTTTGTTTTTAGAGCAATTTTCTATTCACAGCAATACTGAGCAGAAAGTACAGAAAGTACCCATATACTCTCTCCCATGCATGCCCAACCTCCTGCACGATCAACATCCTGCACCACCACGGTAGTGTATTCGTTACACTTGATAAACCAACACCAACATCATTATCATCCGAAGTCCAAGGTTTACATTAGGGTTCACTCAGGGTGCTGTACATCTCTATGGGTTCTGACAAATGTATAATGACACGTATCCACCATCGAAGCATCATAATGAATAGTGTCATTAGCTCTAAAAATCCTCCTGTTTATTCATTCTTCCCTCCTCCCCAACTCCAGGCAATCACTGAATTTTCTTTTATTTTTTACCATCTCAATAGTTTTGCCTTTTCCAGAATGTAATCTGGTTGGGCTCATACAGCTTGTAGCCTTTGCAGACTTGCTTCCTTTACTTAGTAGCATACGTTGAGATTTACTCTATGTCTTTTAGTGACTTGACAGTTCATTTCTTTTTAGCACTGAATAATATTCCATTGTCTGGGTGTACTACAGTTTATTTACCCATTCTTCCACTGAAGGACATCTTGGTTGCTGTAAAGTTTTTGGTAATTATGAATAAAGCTGCTATAAACGTTGACGTACAGGTTTTTATGTGGACATAAGTTTTCACTATATGGTTAAATACCAAGGGGTGTGATTGCTCAGTAATATAGTAAGAGAATATATACTTTAGTAAGAAATTGTCACACTATCTGATGAAGTAAATGTAGCCCTTTATAACATTTAATAATATTTTATATTAGTTTCAGCTATATAGTATAGTGATTAGACAATCATATAGTTTACAAAGTATCCCTTCTGGTATTTCCAGTACCCACCTGGCACCTTACGTAGTTATTACAATATTATTGATTATATTCCTTATGCTGCATTTTACATCTCTCTGACTGTTTTGTAACTATCAACTTGTACTGTTTTTCTTTATTTTTATTGTTGGCACTATTGCAGATGTCCCCATTCTCCCCCTTTCCCCCTACCCCCCTCCTTCTGGCCATTATCGCACTGTTGTCTGTGTCCATGGGTTATACACGCATATTCTTTGGCTAAACCCCTCACCTTCTTTCACTCATTCCCCCCTCTCCTCCTGTCTGACAGCTGTCAGTCTGATCCATGTATCCATGCCTCTGTTTCTATTTTGTTCATCAGTTTATTTTGTTCATTAGGTTCCTTTTTAAAATTCTCACCATCAATAAATATGAGTTCCAGTTGTTCCACATTCTTGCGAGTACTTGGTATTTCCAGTGTTTTGGATTTTGGCCATTCTAATAGGTGTGTAGTGGCATCTCATTATTTTAACTTGCATTTGCCTAATGATATATGATGTTGAACATCCCTTCATATTGCTTGTTTTGAAGTTTGTTCAGGTATTTTGCTCATATTTTAATCAGGTGGTTAATTTTCTTATTGCTGAGTTTTAAATGTTCTTCGTATATTTTGAATAACATTCCATTATCACATGTGTCTCTTGCAAACACTTTCTTCCGGTCTTTGGCTTGTCTTCTCATTTTCTTGACACTGACTTTCACACAACAGAAGTGTTTAATTTTAATAAAATCCAGATAATCAATTGGCTGGACCTTATTAAAATAATTAAAAATAATTAATTATTTTTAAAAATAGTACAGCTAATCAAGTTTAATGGATTGTGCTTTTTGTGTTGTATGAAAAAATCGGTGCTATATCCAAAGTTTCTTCTTATGCTGAGATGCTAGGAGTTTTATTATTTTTAATTGTATATTTAGGTTGATGATTAATTTAGTTAACTTTTGTGAAAGATATGAGGTCTGTGTCTAGATTCAAATTTATTTGCATGTGGATGTCCAGTTCTTCCAGCATCATTTGTTCAAAATGCTGTCTTTTCTGCACTGTACAGCCTTTGTTCCTGTTGTCACAGGTCGGTTCACTGTATTTACATGGGTCTATTTCTGTTCTATTATCTACTTGTCTATTCTTTTACAAAGATCACACTGTCTCCATAACTGTGGCTTTACACTAAGTCTTGGGTCACTTAGTGTCAATCCTCTAATTTTATCCTTCCTCAATCTGGGTTGCTTATTTTGGCCTTTTGCATCTGCTTACATATTTTAGAATCATTTTGTTGATATCTGCAAAATAACTTGCTAGGATTTTGATTGGGGTTCCATTAGAGCTATAGATCAAGTTGGGAAGACATTTTGACAATGTTGAGTCTCCTTATACATCAACATTGAATATCTCTTCATTTATTTAGTTCTTCTGTGACTCCGTTCATCCTAATTTTGTGTCTTTCCTCATAGATCTTGTACATATTTTGTGGAATTTATACCTGTTTCATTTTGGAAGGTGATAATGTAAATAATATTGTGTTTTTTTTAACTTAACTTAAAATATTTTATTTATTTATTTTTAGAGAGAGGGGAAGGGAAGGAGAAAGAGTGGGAGAGAAACATCAATGTGTGGTTGCCTCTCATGTGTCCCCCACTGGGGACCCAGCCTGCAACCCAGGCATGTGCCCTGACTGGGAATCGAACCAACGACCTTTTGCTTCACAGGCCTGTGCTCTATCCACTGAGCTACACCAGCCAGGGCAATAATATTGTGTTTTTAATTTAAAATTCCTTGTTTGTTATTGCTATATGGAAATGATTGATTTTTATATATTACCTTGAATCGTACAACCTTGTTAGAATCAGTGATTAGTTTCAGTTGTTTATTGATTCTTTTCTATTTTCTGCATAGACAGACATTCCATCTATGAACAAAGGTAGTTCTATTATATTTAATCTCTCAAATTTTGTTTAAGAAAGTTTTTATTTCTCCTTTGCTTTTGAAGCATAATTTCACAAGGTACAGAATTCTAGCTTAGTTGCCTTTTTTCTCTGAACACTAAATGTTTCCCTTCACTCTCTTCTTTCTTGCACGGCTCCTGAGGGAACCAAGGTGTTGTCTCTGGCCCTCTATATGTAAGGTGTGTTCCCAACTCCCACACCCCATTTTGGCTTCTTTCAGGAATTTTTTCCTTTATCTTTGATTTTTCTGAATTTGAATATGATATGTTAAGGTGTGGGATTTTTCATATTTATCCTGTTTACTATTCTATGGGCTTTCTGGATTGCTGCTTTTGTGTGAGACATTAATGATGGGAAATTACCAGTCACTATGGCTTCAAATGGTATTGCCAGTACATACATGTTACACTTTTTATTACTGTCCCACAGACCTTGAAAAACCTGTCTATGTTCTTCGATCTTTTTCCCTTTGCTTTTCAATTCTGAAAGTTTTCATTGCTATATCTTGAAGTTCAGAGATTATTACCTTTGCTGTGTCCAGTCCACTGATAAAGCAACCAAGGCATTTTGTATTTTTGTTACATTGTTTTTGATCTCTAGTATTTCTTTGTTTTTAGATATTCCTTTCTTTGCTTACATTGTTCATCAGTTGTCACTCATTTCCTGCCTCCTTCTACATTTTGTTCAATAGTACCATAGATATCACCATATAAATATATATATTTATACATAGTCATATATATTTGTCATGTAATATATATTTCTCTGCCTTCCAGTAGATTGTAAGTTCTATGAAATCAGAAACTATATCTCTTTTTTAAGTGTTTTCTCCAGAGCACAAAACAGTGCCTGACATGCAGTAGGTTTGCATATACTTATTGAATAAATGATTCTTTCACAAGTGAAGAGAACTTTCAATAGAGTTGACTCTATGTCTAAGTTGTTCATCAGTTTGGGTAGTTTTAAGACTTAATTGACTCATTTTATTTGACTACCAAATGAATTCAGTCAAAATATCATTATGTAAGCATAATTTATATATCTTCTTGCTGATATAATTATATGTAAAATTATTTGAATTTCCCCCAAATATTTACTCTATGATATAATACAGGAGGGGCAAAGGTAGATTTATAGTTGTCAGTATGTGAAATGCAGAGTTTATTCTTATATTATTTTTATGTTTTTAATTTTTTATTTTTATTCTTATATTATTATTTATTAGTTATTGTGTTCTTTTCCATATGAACAACTGTAAACCTATTTTTGCCCAAACTCTGGAATACAATATGAGGCAGAATTACCTAAATGAGGGACAGTGACATCTTAAATATGGTATCAATAAAGAAATGCTTATTCTATGTAACATCAGGTTGACCAAAAAGTGTGTCTTTTCCATAAGATGGCTCTAGTAGTGTTTAGTCGTCTTTAACTTCATTCAGGGCAATATTGTTAGCTTCTGTTTGACAGTTGTCATATCAGCATGCATTTAAAAAAACATCAAAATTGGTGAAATTTTGTGTAGCCATTTTAACATTGTAGATGGAAGAAAATGCATAACATTTTGACATATTATCTTTACTATTTCAATAAAGGTAAAACACAACTAAAATGATAAATAAATAAATAAGTAAGTAAATAAATAAATAAATGTTTGTGCTGTGTATGGAAAAGGCGCTGTGAATGATCAAACATGTCAAAAGTAGTTTGCAAAATTTTGTGCTGGAGATTTCTCGCTGGACAATGTTCCATAGTTAGGTAAACCAGTTGAAGTTGATAGCGATCAAATGAGATATTATTAATTGAGAAAAATCAATGTTAAACCACACAGGATATAGCCAACATACTCAAAACATCCAAACTAAAAAATATTGGTGAAAATTAAAAATGTGACTTTTATATTATGGAAAAAACTAAAATGAACTTCTGGCCAACCCAATATCTGAAATATTTTACTAAAGTAAATGTTATGACTAGGAAATAAAATGCTAAACCCTTAAAACAACTTGTTATGACTGCATGGTGCAATTGTAGGTGTTGATATTTTCTTCTTTACACTTTTTGATATTTTCCACATTATCTATAATGAATATTAATGATTTTAATATACAAGGAAATATTATTTAAAACCAATATTTTAAGATCCTGAAAACAAAATAATAAACTGCACAGTAAAATTAAAAATAAAAAGATTAGATAGAATGGTTTATCATTTATTTTCAAACAGAGCAAAAATGTGGAAGCTTTTTGTCACCTCTAAGTTGATTACTGCTTCTAAAACTGTTTACTCATCAAGGTGAATGATTTTAATTATTTTTATATCCCTCTTTGTGTCTTGATGTCATATTTTGTATTAGTATGAATTGTTTGTTTTTTTTCTTTTATTTTATATGAACGAAATAGCATATTTTCTTAAGTAACTTTATTTTGACATTGCAAAAAATATGAAGATAGTAGTGATTCCCCATAACCTCTGTACCCAGTTGCCCCTATTATCAAAATCTTAACATTAGTATATACATTTTTTACAATTAATGAACCAGTATTAGCACACCATGTTTAAGTGAAGTGCATACTTAATTAATATTTCCTTAGTTTTTGTGCAAATGCCTCTTTTAGTTGTTACTCCAAAACCCTATCCAAGATGCCATATTGCATTTACTTGTCAGTTCCCCTTAGACTACTCTTCACTTTGACAGTTATCAGGGTTCCCTTGTTTTTGATGACCTTGACATTTTGAGGACCACTGATTAATTATTGTAAAATGTTCCTCTTTTTGTCTGATATACTTCTCATTAGGAGATTGGGATTTGTCTGATGTACTTCTCATTAGGAGAGTGGGGTTAGGTGATTTGGGGGAGAAGACCATAGAAGTGAAGTGCCATTAGCCTCATATCACATCCAAGGAACACACTGTCAACATGACTTAACAGTGCTGATGGCAACTTTGATCATCTGATTGAGGTGGTGTTTCTCAGGTTTCCCCACTGTAATTGTTTTTTCTCTTTTCCACACTGTACTTTCTGGAAAGGAGGCACTATCACAGTCCTCGGGAGAATTATGATTCATTTCTTTGAGGGAAAATTATCTATAAAAATTCTATGAAGTTCTTCTACAAGAGTTTTTGTTTATTCAATCATTATTTATATTATTTATAAATAATGACTTACAGGTATTTATTATTTATAAATACAGACTTTACAGGTGTTTATTTTATATTTGGATTAAGGTCCAGTACCAGTTTATTGCTCTGCCTGTGCTTCTATTCCCATATATCAAGAACTCTTTTAGTTGAATCTGATATCCCTTTGAAAATACCCCTGTAAGTTTGAGAATTAATGTGTATAAATGTGAGTGTGTGTGTATGTGTAGCACTTCTCTATTTTCTGGTATTATAAGATGAGCCAGGCTAAATTGTATATTTCCCACCCCAAACCTAGAATCAGTCATTTCTCTATGGAGCTCTGGCTCCTTTTATTGGAGAATAGTATTAGAAACCAAGATCTGGACACTAAGTATATACTTTATTAAAGGAGTGTCATTTCTTTTAAGCTCTCTCATCTGACAAAGCACAGAAATGTTGGTACTCACAGATTAATATTATTATATATAACCACCTGTATCTACAGTAAGCTAAACATAAGTTTATACTGACATCTCCAGTTCTAATGCATTACCACATGTATTAGTTTATCCTCCTTCCTTTGTTCACTTGTAAATTCTTACTCCACAGTAAGAAAACTGACTCCCACAATCCACTATTTACTTAACATTCAATTCCAGTATACACATACAGCAGTATCATAAATGTTAACCCACATTCCCATAGGGAAAAAAATACTTTGTATAGTGTAGTGTTTATACACAACCTTTACCTTATTTCTTACAGATTCCACCTAGTTCCAAAGTTACTTAAGTCAGCACTTTTGCCCCCGCTACATTCAGTAAGGTTGTTTCATACACTCACTATATGTGTGTGTATGTGTGTGTGTATATACACATACATATATACATATATATATATACACACACATATATATATATACATATATATGTTTTTTAATCACATACTGAGTTCTATCCTGAGTTTTTGGAACTCCTAAATGACTTTTTTTTTACATTTGCCCACATTGTTTCACTCTCTGTAGAGTACTTTTATTTGGATTTTGACAGATGCATAATGTATATCTGCAACTGCCATATCATACAAAATAATTTCACCACCCTGTTAAATACTCCGTGCTTTGCCTATTCAATTCTTCCCCCTCTGTCCCTGAAAAACTGATCTTTTCACTGTTTCTATAGGTTTGCCTTTCCCAGATGCCATATAATTGGAATTATATACTGTGTAATCTTTTGATACTGGCTTCTTTAACTTAAATATGCAATAAAGATTTATCCATGTCTTCCCATAGCTTGATAGTTCATTTATTTTTACCACTGAGTAATATTCCATTGTATGGATGTACCACAGTTGTATTATTCATTTACCTACTAAGGGACATATTGACTGTTTCCACATTTTGCTGATGACAGATATAGTTATTATGAACATCTATATGCAGGCTTCCATGTGGACATAAATTTGTAAGAGTTGGACAAATATCTAGGGTATGATTGTGATGTGATTCTATGCCAAGACTATGTGTACCATTATAAGGAACATTCCATGTTTCTGTTTTCTGTTCTTTTCATGTATTCTTTGTTACTTTTTATCCCTCCTTTATTGCTTTCTCTGGTTTTATATCAGCCTTTATTTGACTTTATTTTCATTCCTTTCTCAGCTTATTAATTACACTTATTTAAAAAATTTATTAGTACTTCTGGTCAAGATGGAGGTGTAGGTAGACACACTTTGCCTCTGTGAAAAACCACACAAAGAATTACAACTAAATAACAACCAGAACTGTCAGGAAATCAAACTGTGTGGAAGGCTGACAACCAATTCTTCAAGTTGGTTGAAGAGTCTCAACCCTAGGAAGGGCAGAGACTTGGAGACAGGGCAGAGAGGCAAGAAGATGAGACTATGAGACATGGTGCAGAGAGGGGGCAGGGATGGGAAAATGGTCAGGGTGACCCCACATTTATAGGATGGATACCTTGGAAGCAAGTTATCCTAGCTCCAGGACAGACCACAAAACCAAGGGATCCAGCTCCAGGAAGACAAATCCCCATAACTTCTGGCTATAAAAACCAGTGGGGGTTGGGCCAATAGAAGATATTGGCAGATTTTTAGAAAATTCTACTTAAATGTCCCTCATGGTCTTAAAATGTGTGTAGACCCACCTACTCTGGGATTCAACACCAGGGCAATGGCTGGAAAGGCAACAGTTGCATATAAGGAGGGTGTGAAGTTACTGGAAATGGGGTGAATGTGGGACAATCACCAAGAAGTCTGGCAGTAGTATGATTCCCTCTCTGAGCCCTACCCCCACACACGGCCACAAAGTGGTTAAGCAGGTTGCCCTACCATGGTGATTACCTAAGGCTCCACCACCTCACACAGTTTATAAGTGCCTTTTACAAGGAGTCAAAGCAGCTCTATCTAATACACAGAAACAAACCCAGGGAGGCAGTCAAATTGCAGAGACAAAGAAATAAGGCCCAAATGAAAGAATAGAACAAAACCCCAGATAAAAAACTAAGCAAGAAGGAGATAGCCAACCCATCAGATGCAGAGTTCAAAATACTGGTGATCAGTATGTTAAGAAATCCTTGAGTATGGCAACAGCATAAAGGAAGAAGTAAAAGTTACACTAAGTGAAATGAAGAAAAATCTACATGGAACCAACAGTGAAGGGAAAAAAGCCATGATTCAAATCAATGACTTAGAAAATAAGGACGAAATAATCACTCAATCAAAACAGAAAGAAGAATCAATAATTCAAAAAAAAAATGAGGATAGTATAAGAAGATGGTTGGACACTTCCAAATGTGCAAACAACTGAATCATAGGGATGCCAGAAGGAGAAGGGGGGAGCAAGAAATTGAAAACTCATATGAAAAAAAATCTTCACTAATTTGGCAAAGAAAATAGACATACAAGTCCAGGAGGCACACATAGTCCCCAACACGTTGGACCCAGAGAGGACCACACCAAAACACATGGTAATTAAAAACTCAAAGGTTAAAGATAGAATCTTAAAGGCAGCAAGAGAAAAGTAGAGTTATTCACAAAGGAGTCCCCATAAGACTATTATCTGATTTATCAAAAGAAATTTGCAGCTAAGAGGGGACTGTCAAGAAGTACTTGAAGTCATGAAAAACAATGACCTACAACTAAGATTACTCTGTCCAGCAAAGCTATCATTTAGAATGGAAGGGCAGATAAAGTGCTTCCCAGACAAGGTGAAGCTAAAGGAGTTCATCATCACCAAGCCATATTACATGGAATGTTACAGGGACTTATTTAAGAAAAAGAAGATAAAAACTATGAACATTAAAAAGGCAACAAATTCACAGCTATGAAAAACTGAATCTAAAACAAATAAACAAACAAAGCAAACAACCAGAACAGGAACAGAATCATAGGTATGAAGATCATTTGGAGGGTTATCAGCTGAGATGGAGAAGGTGGGAAATGGGGGAAAAGGTGCTTGGATTAAAAAGCATAATCAGTAAGAACAAAATAGATGGGTTGTATTAAGAATAGTATAGGGAATGAAAAATCCAAAGAACTTATATGCATGACCCATGGACATGAACTAATGGGGGGATTCCTAGAGGTAAGGGGGTATCAGGCAGAGGAAAGCAAAGGGGGAAAATTGGGACAATTGTAATAATATAACCAATAAAGTACATTTAAAAATGTATTGGTAACCCTAGAGTTTTCTATGTACACCTTTAAATAATCCGTTTCCACCTTCGAACAACATTATACCACTTTTGTGTCATGCAGAGACCTTATTAAGATATATTTATTTCTCTATCCTGTGCCTTATAATATTGCTGTGATTTATTTCACTTATCAGGGAGTTATAATCACATAATACATCATTCCTATTATGACCTTAAATAGTTATCTTTTATTTAATAAAAATGAAGGGTAGAATATTTTAATTTTACTTAATAAAATGCCTTTATTTATTCCTTTCCCAATATTCTTCCTTAAATTTCTGAATTATATCATTTTCATTCTCCATAAAAATTTTTAAAATAATATTTTATGAAGGAAATGTCTCTTAGTGATGAATTCCCTAAATGTTTCTCCCTCTGAGAATGTATACATTTCTCCTTATCTTCTGAAGAATAATTTCACTGGATATAGAAATGATGTTGAATTTTGTTTCTTTTCACTTTAAGTTTTCTTTTCACTCTTTTTTTGTTTCCATAATTTTAAAAGGGATGAATGCTTTAATTCTGTTTTTTCTTTGTAACTCAGGTGTTTTTTTTAAATTTAGGCTAATGTCCACATTTTATCTTTGTGTTTGTTCTTCTACAATTTAAATGTGATATGCCTAGATTTTTATAAGTAATTTTTAAATTTTTTGTTCATTTTTCTAAAGATCTATCTATCTATCTATCTATCTATCTATCTATCTATCTATCTATCTATCTATTTATAGGAGAAGGTAGGGAGAAAGACAGGGAGAGAGACAACAATGTGTGGTTGCTTCATACAAGCCCCCCACTGGGGACCTGGCCCACAACCCAGGCATGTGCCCTGACTGGATATCAAACCAGCAACTTTGGTTCTCAGACTGCACTCAGTCCACTGAGTCACACCAGCCAGGGATTATGCCTAGATTTTTTTTATTCATCCTGGTTAATGTTTTCTACAACTGTGGTTTGGTGTCTGTCATTAATATTGGAAATCCCTCTACCCAAGAATAAATTTAACCAAGGAGTTATAAGACCTGTACCCAAAAATTATAAATACTACAGAAAGAAACTGAGAAAGATATAAATAAGTAGAAGCATATACCACATTCATGAAAAGAAAAAAAACTGACATCATTAAAATGCCCATACTACCCAAAACAACCTATAGATTCCACACAAGTCCTATTAAAATACCAATGTCATATATCACAGACATAGGACAAATATTCCCTAAACTTAGTTGGAACCACAAAAGACTCTAAATAGCCTCAGCAATCTTGAGAAAGCCAAATGAAGCTGGAGGTATCACACTACTTGATAGCAACATACACTACAAGGCCACAGTAAACAAAACAGCCTGGTATGGCACAAGAACAGGCATACAGATCAATGGAACAGAATAGAAATCACACAAATAAACCTGCACCAATATGGTCAATTAATATTTGACAAAGGAGGAAAGAAATCACGAGTAAAGAAATCACAGAGTAAAATTAGTCTGTTCAACAAATGGTGTTGGGAAAATTGGACAGACAACAAGCAAAAATGACACTAAACCACACAATAAACCCAAAATAGATTTAATATTTAAATGTAAGTTGCAAAATCATAAAAAGCCTAGAAGAAAAATTATGCAGTAAAAATTTAGACATTTCTTGTAGCAGTATTTTTGCCAATATATCTCCTCAGGCAAGGGAAATAATGAAAAAGAAACAAATGGGACTACATTAAACCGAAAAGTTTTTAAACAGCAAGGGAAACTATCAACAAAATAAACAGACAATCCACTGAATAGGAGAACATCTTCACCAATGATACATCTAATAAGGAGTTAATATCCAAAATTTATAAAGAACTTATAAAATTGAACACCAGAAATCAAACAATCCAATTAAAAAATAGGCAAAGGACTTGAATAAACACTTCTCCAAAGAGTACATACAAATGGGCGATAGACATGTGGAAAAACATTCAATGTCACATATCTCAGAGAGATGCAAATTAAAACCACAATGAGATATCACGTCACACCTGTCAGAATGGCTATCATCAATAAATCATCAAACAACACGTGTTGGTGAGGATGTGGAGAAAAGGGAACCTTGGTGCTTTGTGATGGGAATGCAAATTGGTACAGCTGCTGTGGAAAGCAATATAGCCTTACATCAAAAAAATAAAAAATAAAAAATGTGCACTGGCTGGTGTGGCTCAGTGGATTGAGCACCAAAGGTTTGCAGGTTTGATTCCCAGTCAGGGCACATGCCTGGGTTGCAGGCCAGGTCCCCATGGGCAGTGCGCAAGAAGCAACCACACATTGATGTTTCTCTTCCTCTCACCCTTAGCCTCTCTCTAAAAATAAGTAAATAAAATATTTTTAAAATTAAAAATGGAAGTGCCTTATGACTTGGTGATTCCACTTCTGAAAATTTATTTGAAGAAACCCAAAACACTAATTTGAAAGGATATATACACCCTTATGTTCATTGCAGCGTTATTTACAACAGCCAAGATTTGGAAGCAGCCCAAGTGTCCATCAGTGATTGAGTGTATGAAAAAACTGTGGCACATTTACACAATGAAATACTGCTCAACTGTTAAAAAAAAAGGAAAGGAAAGGAACAGCATTGATAGACCTGGAGATTATGCTAAGTGAAATAAGCCACTCAGAGGAAGAAAAATACCATATTATTTCATTTATATGTGGAACGCAATGAGCAAAAGAAACTGACCAACAAAACAGAAACAGAGGCATTAATGCATGGAACAAACTAACAGCTGTCGAGGGATGAGGTTGGGGTAGGGGGCTAGATGAAAGAAGAATAAGGGATTAAGAAAAAAATAAATGACAGTGTGATGATAGCCAGAGGTAAACGAGGGTGGGTGTAGGTTGTGGTGGGCAAAGAGGAGAAAATTCGGTTGAAGAAAAACTTTGCTTGGGGCAGTGGGTGCACAATGCAGTGTGCAGATGATGTTATTATCAAATTGTACACTTGAAACCTGTATGGTTTCGTAAACCAATGTCATCCCAATAAATTCAACAAAACATTGGAAAACCTTCAGCTCTTAATACTTCAAATATTTTTTCTGCTCCTTCCTTTCTTTCTTCTGCTAATTTTCTCATTGCATATGAATTAGATGTTTTACAGTAGTAGTAAAGCACTTATTGGACATTCCATTCATTTTTTTTAACTTTTATTGTATTTATTGAGGTGACATTGGTTGATAACATTATATAGGTTTCAGATGTATAATTATTTATCATCTGAATGTTGTATTTTGTGTTCATCATCACATGTCAAGTCTCCTTCCATGACTACTTGTCTTCCATTTATTTACCCTCTTCTACTGTCCCCCATCCCCTTCCATTCTTTCTGGTATTCATCACACTGTTGTCTGTGTCTATGAGGTTTTTTTTTTTTTTCTCAATTCCTTCACTCCTTCACCCAGGCCCACAACCCCCTGTGTCCGTTTTTTTTTTTTTAATTCTCTTTTATTCTTTCTGCTTTTTGCATTTTTTTTGAAAGTTTACAGTGATCTTACTTTAAGTTCACTTATTGTTTTTTCAGCTGTGCCAAGGTTATTGATGAGCTTTTCTAAGTTATTTTTCATTTTTGTTACAAAAGTTTTCATTTCTACCATATTTTTCATAGAATTTTTATCCCTCTGATTACCCATCTGTTCTTTCATGCTGTCTACTTTTTCCATTAGTACACCAAACATATTAATCATAGTTTGTTTAGAATTCTGTGTCTCATAATTCCAGCATCTGTGTCTGAATCTGGTCAGAACTTGCTTTGTCTTCAGACTGTGTTTTTCTCTTACCTGTTAGCATGCCTTGTAGCTTTTTTGTTGAAACCCAGATATGTATCAGGTAATAGAAACTGAGAAAAGCAGGCCTTCAGTGTAAGACAGTGATTTTTCAACTTTTTTCAACTCATAAAACACATAAACTAATTACTAAAATTCTGCAGCACACCAAAAAATATATGTATATTTGCTGATCTGACAAAAATAAATATAATTTTGGTTCATTCACATAGGATAGCTGTTGTGTTGGCTGTTGTCATTTTTTTATTTGACAATCTAAGGAAAAGAGGTAGTGTCCCTGACTAAAGAGTCGGGCACTGCATGTTTTAAAAACTTTTTGTGGCACACCTGTTGAGAATATCTGGTGTAAGGTCCTATGTTAACGTGGATACGAGTAGGGCTGTCTTTAATGTTTGCTGTAGCTGTAAGCGCCAAAGGCTTCAACCTTCCTTAGTGTCTTTACATTTGTGTTTGACTTTCCTAAGAACTCTTCTTTAGGTAAGTATTGTCTTGTAGCTCCTTGAGCTGTAATGCGCTGTTGATTAAGTCTTTCCTCGGAAGACTGGCCCTTCATTATGAGAACACTCTTGGAGAATTTCACAATGGCTACTTTTCCCATCCTCTATGAGAGCCAAAAGGAGATCTTTTTTTTTTTTGGCTCTTTATATTGAGAATTTGTGCGTTCCCTGGAGGTAAAACCCAAAAATGTGTGAGCTCCCCGTTTACATTGCAGTCCCCAGAAATCCCTCACTCCCGTGCCAGTTCATATTCAGCCTCTAATAATTTATCAAAAGGAGATGGAGCCTGTGACTCTACATTTGCCCATATTCCTGAATTTCAGGATGGAAATTTGCTCTGCAACCTCATTTCATTGTTAGTTCCAAGTCATTGATTTTCAGATTGTTCAGCACTTTTCTGGTTGTAAAAATGGGAGTAACATCTTCTAAGCTTTTAATATGTCTGGTTGGAATCAGAAGTCTAATTTCTTTTTACTTTAAACCGTGAGTGCTAAACTATTTTGCCTGCACAAAGTTTTAATACCTCTAAAATGAAGTAGCCAAGTCTCCGTTGGTCTCCTAAACGTGCGTTACACTAAGGAGCTTGAGGCTCCTAAGACTGCAGAGAAAACCCATGTGCCAGAGAAAATGTTAGGCTGGGAGTCATTCTTAAGACTCTGGAAACCCCCACATATAAAAATATAAAATTGATATCATCATCCTCCAAGTTTTTATCTCACTCCTTTTAAAAGTAGTGAAATATATGCCACAATATGTCTCCTTCTAAAGGTTGGAAAATTTATGCTATGACTATAATGACATCATTCTGCCTCCCACAGAAGGCTTTCACTTGGAGAGTTCAGCATGCTAACAAAATTAACAGGAAACGTCACTTTCACACACATAGAAATTTTTTAACATCTCATGAATTCTATGACAGTCTCCTTGATGGGAACATATATGTTACCACAATGTACCAACGATGTGCAAACACACATTATAAGCAGGTGCTAAGCTGCGGTCTTTGCAGGAAGATGGAAGTTTTGGCAACACTGAGAACAAAAGATTTCTCTTAGGTGTAGTTTCAAGTTAAGAAATGTTCCAGGCGAGATCTAACTTCTGGATGCTTCTGTGACAATGTACAGAGGAAGCATTCTATTACTTCTATTCAACCTTTATTTCATAGATCATGCAGAAATCCTACTCTTTCTTAAAGACTTTATGAAATGAAATAAAAGTTCCCTACTGGTTAAATGAAGTTTTAATTATTCTAAAATTGAAGAGAAATGTGTTACCCTTGCCCTCTCTAAGGCTTGATTTCGTATCAGTGAATTATGAAAACAGTACAGTACTATTCAGCCAATCCATTTTGCTCAAATTTTCCCTAAGATACTCCTCACCTTAACATGTATCCCATGTTGCTAACATACTGAGATCAATAAAGAACAGGCAAAAGTATATGTGATCATTTCTATATCTATGGAGAATATTAATATGAATTTTCTATATGCAGGATGAGAAAACATTTTTTCTTTGCCATGTGTAATCCTAAGGTTTTCTCTCTGTTCAAAGCACTATAAAGTATTTTTATATTTGTGGAAATATGAGGCAAATGGGATCTATAAAATGTTATAGTGAAAAAAAGCAATATTCTTGATTAGTACATGGGAGAGGTATACAGGGATATCAAATATTAATTGCTTATACAAGTGAGTTATTGTGCAAAGAATTAAATGTGAAATCAAAATATTGCCCTAATTCAATTTCTCATTCCTTCCAACCCCACTATACACACACATGCACCACACACACAAATATATATAAATATCAGTACACTTTTCCATTAATTCACACTTCTCTATTGCCTTTGCTGTGTGTTTCTTTCTCCTGCCTTCTTCCTTCAGCCTAGCAAAATCTTTTCCTCAATCTTATTTGTTTTTCAAGCTATAGCCCTATCTTTTGCCTTCATAACTCTGTTGTTATACCCTTAACACTTTACATTTGAAATTGTGGAAAATTTGTTATGATTTAAACAATCAAGTTCATATCAAATCCAGAAAGTTATGGACAAAAGTTTTTTACTTTTCCTTTTTAACAGGATCTCTATCTTCCCCCAAGGACAGACACAACAGAACTCCATTTCTCCTAGTTTCCTTCTATTTTGCCATGCATTCTCAATGCGCTCTCCCCCCAGGATCCCTCATGTGATTTTCTTAAACTTCATCTCAAACTGTCAGTCTATGACAGTTTGTGTCTATGACAGTTTCCATATGATTGTCTCTATATAGAAATATATGCATGCGTGCGTGTGTGTGTGTGTGTGTGTGTGTGTGTTTTATGGTGATGAATGAGGTTCCAGTCCTCTGAGTATTTCTGAAGGCATCTGAGGGTGGGGATGAAGGAAATTAGCTATCTCACAATATTGAATAACTCCTGAAACTGTTTCATCAGTAAGACTTTTTGCTCTTCTTCTTCCTCCTATATAACTTTTTAATGTTCGAGTCTTTCTATTAATAATTTTTTTCACTTTAATTGGCCTCTGGAACAAAATTCCCATTGGTTTTTATCTTATAACATTAAAAATTCCTTCTCAATCTCCTCAGTGGACCTTCTTCCTAAAGAAGGTGGACTTATTTCTAAATATAGGCACAGCTAAAATTACATTTTTGGCTTTCATCTATCTCACTTTGAATATATTCTTTGGGTCAGTATACTTCTTCTGATTCATGTATATGTAAATGATTTCAAACTGGAACTGAGGAAGCAACATCTAAACTGGATCTGGAAGATCAGTGGGAATTTAGCTGGACAACAGAAGGAAAAGTAGTTAAGAAAAATGGTACTACATAAACAAAAGAAAAGAAAGATAAATGAGGATGGCAACTCAGGACCATCCATAGTGCACTAAAAAGAACATTTTTTCATGTCACGTGACTAAGTAGAGTGAACAATTATGTCATGTGGTTTACCCTCTCAGTGATTATTTTTAATTTCTTTGAATAATATTTATTTCTGTATAAATTTGTTTCTGATAGATATATTTACCTGCCACTAAAGATTAAACAGAACTAGGTATGTTACTAAAATGAAAACTCACTGTTATTTTCTGAGTTAATATCTTCAAATGATTCGAATGTTCTGCCAAACAAGCAAACAAACAAACAAACAAAAATTCTCTCATAAGAGAGGCTGGAAACCATGTTTTTGTCCCTCATTTCATATTCTAGTCCTACTGTTTCACCATTTTAGTATCTCTCATATCTAGAAAACCCCAAAATAATCCTGAAAGACATAAAATTAGAAAGTGAACAAATTAAAAGACATATCACATTCTTGAGTAGGATGATTTAACATCATGAATATGTCAATAAAAGAAAAATTTGTTTTTTATCCCTAAAATTAAACACAGTTCAGTTAGAAAAAAAGTAGTAATGGCCCTAAAATAAAAGATAACGCTGAAAAAGAGAAAAATGACAGTAACCTATTCCTAGAAGTTATTGGCACATGTTATAAAGCTTCTGTCACTAAAATGGTGTGAAATCCATGCATGAAGAGACAGCGGTGTGACACAAAAAGAGGACCTATTTACCATGACTTTAAAATGTAGGAATAGTGGCTGTGTATCCTTACTGTTGTATATATTCTGAGGTCCCCCTAAAATGAAACTTAAGCAAATAGCTAATTACACAGGTCATAGTGTGATGCTGCTGCTGTGAGACCGTTGTCCTTGTGGTGAGAGAAACCACAAATGAGAATTGGTATGATTACCACTGACAACCAGAAGAAGTCTTGGCCGTAGGAAAACAAAGACCAAATGTCAGATCGATAAAGTTAGGTAAAAGCCATATGCTCCCGATTTGAATTGGAACTCACAATAAATTTATCTTTAAAAAATACGCATTTCTTAGCCTTGTTCTCCGAAACTATGTAAAATTAATGAATGACTACATTTATATAAAAATTAGAGAAATCTGACCAGTGATTGTATACATATGATTGATAAGAAAAAAATTTAGGTATGATAATAGTGTTTGGGTTATGTTTTTTAACGAGCCTTTATCTTTTAGAAATTCATACTCAAATTGATGTAAGTAAATGTATTGATGATTGGCTTCAAAAAAACCTGGAGCTAAAGAAGTTTGGTACTAATAGAGATAAAATGAGGTCAGTCATAAATTAATAATTTGTTAGCTGAGTAGTGGAAATTTGGTGGTTTATTATATTATTCTCTCTACTTTTAGTTTGAATTTTATCATATTAAATGGTAAGCATAAATCCTGTATTATTTTCCCCTTATGCACATCAAGTTCTCCTTTACCTTTTTAAAATATTGCCATAGTAACTGGTTCCATAAAACTGAATTTTCTCCTTTAACTGACAGTGACCAGAGGGGAAGGAGAGGGGGGTGACAGGGGACAGAAGGGGAAGCAAGCAAAAGAACACAAATAGAGGATTCATGGGCATGGACAATGTGGGGGATGGACTGTGGAAGAGGGGGCGACAGGGCAAGGGAGAGCAATGGGAAAAAAGTGGGACAACTGTAACTGAAAAACAATAAGTAAAAAAAAATTAAAAATCACTCCGAACAAACTTAGTAGATTCATCCTTTTAATACCTTGAAATACAACTTTCTACAAGAAGCTAGTCTGCTCAAAATTTAAAAATGGTTCTCCACTTTCCTCAAATCAGTGGTCATAAGTTTATTAAAAATAAACCATCGTTAGTTTGGCATCAGAGATAACTTACAGTTCATTTCCAACCATCTGCATATGTTTTTTTTAACCTTTCTTTGTGAACTTGATACTTTAGTCAAAGCAGAATCTGTCCACTCATCCACTGTCTACATGTCCTTAAAACAGATGTGGGAACCTGGCTTCCACCTTTGCTCTTGTGATGCTCCCTGTCAGAACGGTTGTCATTCGTCCATATTTATCCCAGTTTGTTTCTTCCTCAAAGGTCTATTCATGTTTCACTTCCTCCACGTAGCTTTTCCTAAAGACTTTTCAACTATGGTCAACTCCAGGGGCAAGTATTTTCCTATAACTCATTTTATCACACGCTACTCTACATGGCTAGTGTATTTTAATGCATATACTCTACCTTTTGATGTCAGGGACTGTGTCAGATTTCTGTGTTTTCAAGCACATACTGCAGTGTCTTACACATAATAATTGTTAATAAATGTTGATGTTGCTGCCATTGCTGCCATCATTATCAGTGGTGGTGGTAATGGCTTGATAATTATTTTAAAAGTTCATTTAACAGTAATTGTCATGAACCTGAAATTTTTTCATTGAGATGAGTTTGGACTTAAAGACTATGGCTGAGTTAAAGATTATTGACTCGTAAAACTGAAAATTTAACTTTCCTATGGTTTTAGTTTTTAATTTTTTTAATCTTTTTTATTAATGTTCAAATACAGTTGCCTCCATTTTCCTACCACCACTTTCCCCAGCTCCACTGACCCCCACCTCCCACCCTCAAACCTACCCCTGCTTTGGCTTTGTCCATGAGTCCTTTGTACATGTTCACCGACAACCCTTTCCGGGCTTTTGAAGTCTACTCTTTATCTCCCTACACCTTAGTCTCACCAATAAAGATGTTTAAATCTTACAAGCAAATAGAAAGAATAACCAAACAAAAACCTATTTTCAAAATTCTTCATTAGCTTTATACTCCTTAGAGAAAGTATTACAAATGTCTTGGTATAACATAGAAATTTAAAATCTGTCTTAAAATCCAGAAATAATGAGAGATTTAATTTCATTCTCTCATTCTCTTCATTAGAATGAAGAGAATTTCATTCTCTTCATTAGATAGAAGTGAGAATGAGAAATTTCATTCCATTATTTCCCTATATATGTATATACTCTGCTTTAGTTCAAGTAGTCTAATTTTACATATGTTTGGAACCATTCCTCCTCTGTTTCTATGAAATGTAGTTCATTTGGAGCTTCAAAATTTCTTGGATTGTTTCTGTTCCTTTTCTAATCGACCACCTGGCCTGCAGGCATGCTCCCTTCCAGTTAATTCGCCACCCACACTGCACTGAAGCCCAGGAAAGATTTATCCTGCTTGAAATTCTTCTATGACTAGCTTACTTGTAAAGGCTCAATACCTCAATGTGATGTAAAGAACCCTGTATGATGCTCACTTTCGTTACTCCAGATACCTGCCATGTGCTATGTAAGGGCTTACCACCTAGTGAGGCGAACAGTCTAGCCATGACCTGCCCCATTTGCTTATTGTCTAATGGGGAAAAATGGGGAGGAAATCAAAACATATAATATATGATAAAGAACAAGAGCTATGACAGAAAAAAACAAAATGCCCTGAGAAGGAAATATAGAGAAATGTAATTTAGAATAACCAGGAAAGGCCATCCAGCTGAAGTAACATTTCTTTCTTTGATATGGAGTAAAAGTTACCTGACATTAAGTTTGAGGAGGTTCTGAGGCTACAATATATACCATCTGTTTGTGTATATTATGTGTGTATTACCTGCTTAATACATTACTTTTTAGAAAAATTAGTAGTAGAAATACTCTTTATAGAAATAAACCTTTATATTACACGCTGTAAATATTTATTCTATTCTGTCATGTGTTTGTTATTTTTATAAATATTTTTATCACAAGAACAAAGCCAAAGGGGTACAGGATAGAGGGTGGGAGGTGGGGATGGGTGGAAAGGGACAGGGAGGAGTGGTGGGGAGAAAATGGAGACAACTGTACTTGAACAACAATGAACAAAACAGAGAGAAAAATAAATCAATAAATATTTTTATCAGAAGTTTAAAATTTTAGCAGTCTTCTAGTATATAGTTTTCTTTTATACATTTAATTCCTTAATCCATATGATTTTATTTTTGACATAAATTATGAGAGGGGTACTATTGTTTTCTAAGTGGTTAGCCATTTATTAAATAATATTGACTACCATTTGTTGTGGTTTAATATGAACCAGACAATTTGCTGCATGCTTTACATTTATTATCTCTGTTAATTCTCAAAACCTAACAAGGTAAGAAGTGTTATACTCCCCAATTTTCAGATAAAGGAACTGAAGAACAGTTAGATGATTTGCTCAAAGTAATTCAGCTACTGAACATAAGACCCGGGATTAGAACCAAGAGGTGTGACCCAAGAATCTATTCTCTTTACCATCACACTGTACTGGCTTTCCAAATCCTTCCCCTGCCTGAATGACCGTCATCAATAAGTCAACAAACAAGTGCTGGCGAGGATGTGGAGAAAGGGGAACCTTGTGCACTGTTGGTGGGAATGCAGACTGGTGCAGCCACTGTGGAAAATCATATGGAGTTACATCAAAAAAATAAAAATGGAACTGCCTTATGACCCAGTTATTCCACTTCTGGGAATACGTCTGAAGAAATCTGAAACACTAATTTGAAAGAATATATGAACCCTTATGTTCATTTCAATGTTATTTATAATAGCCAACATTTGGAAGCAGCCCAAATGCCCATCAGTAGGTAAGTGAACAAAAGCGCTGTGGTACATTTACACAGTGGAATACTACTCAGCCTTTAAAAGGAGAAAATATTACCTTTTGTGACAGCATGGATGGACCTGGAGATTATTATGCTGGTGAATAAGCCAATCAGGGAAAGACAAGTATCATAAGATATCACTTATATGTGGAATCTAATAAACAAACTAAACAAACAAGCAACATAGAGTCAGACTAATAAAGAACAGGTTACAGACCTTGAGGGGTGGGGGTAAGATGGAGGGACTGAGAAAAAAGAAGAAAATAAGAAAGAACTCTTGAGCAAGGACAAGTGTGGTGATCACAGGAGAGGGTAGATGGGTGGAGGTAGAAGAGGGTATGGGGGGATAAAAAATGACGATACAAATTTTAAATAAAAAATTAAAAAATAAAAAGGAATTATACATGACAAGCAGATATAAAATAAAGATATGCCTGAAACATTGAAAACATACTAAAAATAAAAGGTCTCTTGTTTCATGTAATAAATTTAATTAAATATATTGAAATGTAGTTGGGTTGATTCTGCACTTTACGTATACATTTACATATATACATACATTTATAAATATACATATATATTTATATATGTTTATGTATGTGATATATTAAGGTGAATAAAAGACCAGTTCATTTTGTTCTGTTTCTCTGCTTCTATTGATCGATTCATTCATTCATTTACAGAATGATTTTTGCCTCCCAAAATGTGTCGTTCATTATTTTTACTCTCCAAATTATCGCTTTTCGGTTTTTCTGCAATTTCTCCCTCATATTTTCTCACCTTTTCATATGTTGACTTGACTGTAGAATTTGATCTCATAATAAGCCTTAGATGAAATGGTTACATGTTTTCTGACAACTTTGTATTAAGAACATTCATATAATACAGAGATTAGTTCTGAATTGCTATCTGCTGTTCTATGATACTAAAAACTTAGAAAAACATTGTCCTACTCTTACATTTTTTGCTATAAAAATAATATTTGCTCTCAGAGTGTGTTACACATAATAGATGGCATAGTAACTATTGCTCATAATACTATATTGCACACTTCAAACCTGCTAAAGCTGCTAAAGAGATTAAATCTTGAAAGTTCTTTTTTAAGTATATTTTATTCATTATGCTACTGTAGTTGTCGCATTTTTTCTCCTCTTTATTCCCCTCTGCCTTGTGCCCCCCTCCCACCTGCATTCCCCCCCTTCCTGCTTAGTTCATGTCCATGGGTCACACATATAATAAGTTCTTTGGCTTCTCCATTCCCCATACTATTCTTAACCTCCCCCTTTCTTTTTTGTACCTAACATTTATGCTTCTTATTCCCCATACCTTTTCCTCCATTCTCCCTACCCCTTCCCACTGATAACCCTCCATGTGACCTCCGTTTCTTTTTGTAACTATGTATGATGCTGGATATTAACCAGATTTATTGTGGTGATCATTTTGCAACA
>PVKM010000962.1:67500-88472 GCA_004027735.1 Carollia perspicillata
GAAATGCATTTGTCATGTACACTTATCAAATATGAATTTGTAGAACAGCTTGTCTCTTAGACTTAATACTGACAAACATTCATTTTGAAATTTGAAGAGGCAATGGTGGTAGTTACAAGGAAATGAGAAGCTTCAAAGCTTCACATTTTCTTGGCATGACCCCTAAAATAGCATCTGTTCTTGTCGTGGTTTTTTTTTTTTTTTAATTCTTGAGTAATACTAGGAAGTTGCTAGACCAGATGAACTTCCTATGACCTGTTTAGTAGACCCAAACAATTAGCAAATGGTTATTCAATCACTCCTAAGAGTAGATTTAGGCTAGACAAGTAGAATATCATGACCTTTTGATTTATTTTATGCAACCATCCATATATATTTTTTCTTCTTTTTAAATTTAATCTTTATTGTATTTTTCCATTACCATTTAGTCCCCTAATACCCCTTTCCCCCAGTAGTCACCATACTGTTGTCCATGTCCCTGAGTCCTTTTTCTTTTTGCTCAGTCCCTCTACCTCTTCACCCCCTACCCCAGCTGTCATCCTGCTTTCCATCTATATATAAATCAGTCCACATTTTCCTTGTTAGTTCAGTTTGTTCATTAGATTCCATATTTGAGGGACATCATGTGGTATTTGTCTTTCTCTGACTAGCTCATTTCACTTAGCTTAATGTTCTCCAGATCTATCCATACTGTTGCAAAGGGTAAATTTTTTTCTTTTTTTATAGCCAAGTAGTATTCCATCATGTAAATGTTCCATAGTTCATCTACTGATGGACACTTGGACTGCTTCCATATCTTGGCACTTGTAAACAATGCTGCAATGAACATAGGGGTGCTTATGTTCTTTTGAATTAGTGTTTGGGGTTACCTTGGATGTATTCCCAGTATTAGGATACCTGGGTCAAAAGGCAGATCCAATTTTTTTTTATTTTTTGAGGTATTTCCATACTGTTTTCCAGTGGCTGCACCAGTCTGCATTCCTGCCAACAGTGCAAAATGGTTCCCCTTTCTCCACATCCTCACCAGCACTTGTTTGTTGATTCATTGGTGATGGCCATTCTGACAGGTGTGAAATGATATCTCATTGTGGTTTTATACTTTTTCTTAGAATGCCTGGCACATAGTGAGAGGAGAGGATGATCTGAAGTAAGGCTTCATGTAAGATACAGAGATGATGTGCTGTTATTCTCCTTTGTCCCAAGTTTCATTCACTAGATAGTCTTCACAGCCCCAGAGGGGCTGACCCTACAGGTTCCATTTCCTTAATTGTTAGAAATGATCAATATAAATGATAGGTAAGTCTTAGAATGAGTGTTATCATCTAGAGTTGTGTATAAAATTAGAAGAATAACAGATGTATCCTAGGTTTATTCATCCATAGTAAGTATATGGACAAAGAGACTAAGATACTAGGTAGCAAAAAACTAAGAGAATTGGGACTAGAATAGAGTCACAGAACTGTTAGGAAGATGAAGTATCAGGAAGGAAGGAACCAATAGCAACAAATGGTATGAAGAGGATGTTGGCAAGCATCTACTGAATTTGCCATGTTAGAAGTCAACGGTACCCTGACTAGTGTAGCTCAATTGGTTAGGCATCTTTCCTTAAGCCAAAAGGGTGCCCGTTCAATTTCTGGTTAGGGCCTTGCCTGGGTTGCTGAGCTGGTCCCTGATTAGGGTGCATGCCAGAGGCAACCAATCAATGTTTCACTCACTCATTAATGTTTCTCTTCCTCCCTCTCTTCCTCCCTCTCTTCCCCTCTCTCTAAAAAAATAAATAAATAAAATCTTTTTTAAAAAATCAATGGCGACATTACCCAGAGCAGTTTCAGGAGAATGGTGGGGAAAAACAGAACACACAAAGCTTGGCTGTGGCAAAGCCTAGTCTAAAGTAATTTAGCATATTTTAATATGAACTAGAAATTCTATAAGCTTAAGAATACTTTGGTAGTAACAGTAACCAATGACATTATTAAGCTTCCATGCAATTGTTCCCGGGAACTCAAAAAGGCAATTGCTACTCATCTTTTCTCATTTCTTGGTAACAATACTATTGTTTCCTTAGCTACTTCCTAAGCACTTACCTGAAAGTCAACCTAACACAGGGAAATGAAAAGAAATTATGTGTCTGAATTTTTTCTCTTTTCCACCAGTAATTTACTGAGATTTTAAAAATTTCCCCACAGCCCCAAAGAAGAAGGCATATTGTGTTAATAGATTTTGTTTAAATAATATAGATTATAGTAAAATAATCTGTTAACAACACAATCTGTCATTGCTTTCTTGCTAAGGAATTTGTTAAAAGGAAGTTATAGACAAAAGTTCATATTTTTCTGTGTTTTTTTTGAACATTTAGCATTTCCCTCCTAGTCTGTTATATACTTCTCTGAAGTAATTATACTTTCTCTAAACCCACTTTATCTGAGTTTCTGTGCTAAGGGCTAGCAAAGAAAGATCTATTAAAATGCATTCACAGCAACAATGTCGGCAAAGGCAGTCTAATGTGTTACCTCTTCCAAGATGACTGCATATCTGAGAATTAAACTCTAGGATGAACTCAAATTAAAGAGTTTTAGTTATGTAGGAGGATGAAACGTTAATGATTTTTAGAGCTAGTCATGGTTTTACCAGACAGACAAAACACATTTTATCTAAATATAAGGCTGATATTACATAATGTTTTCAATTAAAAGAACATGTACCCTAGGAAAGATTTCTACAATGTAAAGGCCAGTTTATTTTATACTGAAATTTTAAAAATATTTCTCAGTGAGGTAATCACTAGATTTGGGGGGGAGCATATAGACTACACAGTTCTGCATTTCAAAGGAGTTTGTTTAGCAGGATGACTTTTTGAAGTTGTCACAATTCTGTACATGTTGTTCTTATGAACATGTGAGAAAATTTCAAAAGAAATGGTCAAAACTTCCAAATCTTCGCTATTGTAAACAGTGCTGCAGTGAGGAGTGGATAAAAAAGCTGAGGTGCATTTACACAATGGAATACTACTCAACTGTAAAATAGAAGAGAATCTTACCTTTTGCAACAGCATGGATGGACCTGGAGAGCATTATGCTAAGTGAAATAAGCCACTCAGAGAAAGACAAGCACCATATTATTGCACTTATATGTAGAATCTAATGAAACAAACAAAATAGAAACAAACTCATAGATATACAGAACAGACTGACAACTGTCATAGAAGAAAGGATTTGTGGCTTGATGAAATAGGTGATGGCATTAGGAAAAAAACCTCACAGACACAGATAACAGGATGGTGATTACCAGAGGGAAAGTGGGTGGAGCAGGTCAGAGAGAGTAAACTGGGGATAAATGGTGAGGGAAGGAGACTAGACTTTGGGTTGTGAATACACACAGTTAAAAGAACATGTACCCTAGAAAACCCAAATATACAGATGATATGTTATAGGATTGTATACTTGAAACCTATATAATTCTATTCACCAATGTTACCTCATAAATTTAATTAAGAAAAATAAAAAATAAATGTTGGAAACTTATACATTAAAGATTCTCAATATTGATCAGACTGTAACATCTAATCAACATTTTCAAGGCTAGTACAACATTTAGATGAATGGCAGGCCTTGACTGGCAGCCATAAGGTAGCTCATGGACAAGATTACGACAAAGTAATTTGCCTTTGTCAGATGTAGACTTTCAGCAATAGTGTTCTCTTGGTTTAATAAAGTTAAGCACCACTTATGCTCAGTACTTCACTTTTCTTCTCTGTATCACACGATGTGGTGGTGGTTCATACAGCAGATATCTGTGTGGGTGTTCATTTGTACTCTCCCACTGTGTAGGTACACAATTCTCAAGATTCTAGCTATAAAATAGTTACATAAAATGCAGTTTAAATTTTTATAATCTGGTATTCATCATCACTACTAAATGCACCATAGCTTTATACTTCTCAATATAACTTTATTTTAATCTTGTTTGCATGCATTGTAAAAAATATAGCATAAAATGTAGGTTTGCCCTTTGAGCTTTTTCAAAACATCAGAGTAAGTTCTCCTAGGAATGCTTGTACTTCTGATAGCTCAGTCTCCTCTACTACATCTTTGGCTCCCTTGCATTTTTGATGTAAACCAGCTACACATTGGTACTGAAAAGATATGTGATGGTGAAAATGTAGCTCAGAGCCAAAATAATGGATAAATAAATTGAGTGACATACACATTTGAGAAGATGGGTAAGCACTTGAAACTACACAGGTTTTCTCATGACGGGGAGACTTACTGTTTCAAATTAATGATTGAACAAGATATCTCCTATGCACTTCGAAACACATTCCAAACCTGAGAATTATAGTAAAAAGGCACTGCCTCTTCTCCAGGGACACAGGGAAAATTTTAGGGGTTATATAATGAAGAGGCACGGAATTAGTGGAACATTAGGCAAGATATGAATTTATCTACTAACAAAAACTTTGAGAATTTGGTTTGAAAATATAAACACATTTGATTTTAAGGAATTATGTTTTGGGAGGTATATTTGCTTACATATAGTGTTAGAAAGAAAAATTACCTATTACCTCTTGTGTTTATTATATGGTAATTTTGAGAAATTATGAGTAGAAGATTTCATAATCTAAACAAGTAGCTTCAAGAAACTAAAATGGTTTGTGCAAAGTATACAATTATAGAATAATAGCTCATGAAGATTTAGGAGTACTCATTACTTGTCAAAATCATAACGTGGTTTAGGATGAGTGTGGAAGATTTTACTGACCTGTTATAGCATATATAAGAGTTATGTTCATCATTATGGCTTTGGGTATCAGAAGAGAGGACAGCTTCTCCCAGGTTTAACTTTCATTTTAGGGAGACAAAAAAGAAGTGTATTTAAAGCACCCCCAAATTTTTTTAAAAAGTAATCCAAAATGGAAAGAAAAAATAAAACTGTCATTTATTTACAAATGACATGATACTATATAGAAAGAACCCTCAAGCTTCCACCAAGAACACTATTAGAATTGATAAGTGAATTCAATGAAGTAGCAAGATACAAAATTAATATTAAAAATTAATTGCATTTTATGCATAAAAACAAACTAACAGAAAGATAAATTGAGAAACAATCCCATTCACAGTTGCATCAAAAATAAAATAAAATACCTAGGAATAAATTTAACAAAAGAGGTAAAAGACCTTGGAAAAGTATATGACAATAAAAAAAGTTGCAGAAAATACAAATAAATGGAAGGATATACTATACTAAAATCTAGAAAAAATTAATATCATTAAAATGTCCTACTACCAAAGTCAATCTATAGATTCAATTAAATCTCTATCAAAATACCAATATAATCTTTTATGGAACTGGAATAAGTAATCCTAAAGTTAATATGGATGCACAAAAGACTCCTAACAGCCAAAACAATCTTGAGAAAGAGCAAAGTTGAAGGTATTACACTACTTAATATCAAACCATATTATAAGGCTACAGTAATTAAAACAGCATGGTGCCTGGCATACAAAGAGACATAAATTTCAATGAAACAGAATGGAGAGCCAAGAAATAAACTATGGCTAATTAAACTATGAAAAATGACTTAAGAATATAGAATGAGATAGAGACAGTTTCTTCAATAAATGGTATTGGGAAAAGTAGACAGACACAGGCAAAACAATGACACTGAATCACTTTCTTACACGAGATACAAGAATAACCTGAAAATGGATTAAAGATTTATGTAAGACCTAAAACCATAAGACTTCTAGAAGAAAACATAGGTAGTAAATTCTCTGACATTGCATTTAGTAATATTTTTTTGGATATGTCTCCTCAGGCCAAGGGAAATGAAAGAAAAACAATGAACAAATGGAACTACATCAAACTAAAATGTATTTGCACAGCAAAGAAAACCATTTAAAAAAAACCAATCTACTTAATGGGAGAAGATATTCACCAATGATACATCCTACAGGAGTGAATATCCAAAATATGTAAGGAACTCATACAACTTAACAACAAAAAATTCTGTTAAAAAATGGGCAAAGGAATAATAGTAGACACTTTTCCAAAGAGGACAATCAGATAGCCAATATACATATGAGAGAGTGTTTAAAATCACTAAACATTAGGGAAATGAAAATTAAAACCACAATAAGATATCAGTTCATACCTGTCAGATGACTATCATCAATAAATCAACAAACAAATGTTGGCAAGGATGTGGAGAAAAGGGAACTCTCATTCACTGTTAGTGCATTTGTAAATTGGTGTAGGCATTATGGAGAACTATATAGGGATTACTGAAAAAGTTAAAAATACATTACCATATAACCCAGAAATTCTATTTCTGGGTGATTATCCAGAAAAATCTAAAATATAAATTTGGAAAAAACATCGAACCCCTATGTTCACTGCAGCATTATTTACAATAGCAAAGTAATGAAAAGTATCCATTGATAGACAACTGGGAAAAAAAGTGGTAAATATGTACAATGAAATCATACTCAGCCACACAAAAGAATGAAATCTTACCTGCTGTGATAACATGATGGGCCTAGAGGGTAGTATACTGAGTGAAATAAGTCAGACAGAAAAAGACAAATACTGTGTGATTTCACTTGTATGTGGAGTCTAAGGAACAAAATAAATGAAAAAACAAAACAGAAACAAAACTCATAGATGCAGAGGACATTTTGATGGTTGCCAGAGGGGTGCATGGTTGGGAGACTGGGTGAAAAAAGGGAAGACATAAGTAAATACAGAAGTACTTAAGTAAGTACATAAGTAAGAAGACATAATAAGTACAAATTTCCAACTATAAAAACAGTAACAGGGTTATATAGTACAGCATGGGGAATATAGTCATTAATATTATAATAAGTATGTATGGTATCAGCTGGCTACTGGACTTATTTGGGTGATCACTTTGTAAGTTATATCTAAGTCTTATATGTAAGTCTAATCACTGTCACGCACCTGAAACTAATCTAATATTGTATGTCAACTGTAACTGAAAAAAAATTTTTAAGATGATGGAGGACTTCAGTCAAGATGGTGGCATAGGTAAACATGGCCTCCTCCTCACAAAACCACATCAAAATTACATCTAAATTATAGAACAACCATCACTCATAATCGTCAGAAATTCAGTTAAATGGAAACCTGACCACTACAGAATTAAAGAAGCCACATCTATCCAGATTGGTAGGATGAGTGGAGGCGCAGAATGGTCTAGTCCCAAATCTGTATGTGGTACATAAAAATTCAGAGGGCTACCTTGGGAGCTAGACCCTCCCAAGGGCCAGCCCCACACCAGGCCCTCTAGCCCAGGGTTCCAGGACCAGGAAGATAAGTCCCCACAACTTCTAGCTGCAAAAACAAATGGATATTGAGTCAGTGGAATAAACTTCCGGAGTCCCAAGAAGATCCTCTTGAAGAACCCATCCATGTACTTATTCAGACTCACTCCCTCTGAGTTCCAGCACTGGACTAGTGATTGAAATGCACCTGTGGCATACAGAGAGGAAATGAAATGACTGACATCAAGGTGAGATCTGGAGGACAGCTTTCTCCCAGACAGATAGGTGGGCAGAGGCAATTGTCCCTTTTCTGAATCCTCCCCACACAGTGCCACAAAGCCAGCATGTTGGTGTCATATCTGAGACTCCATCAACCTGGCTAACACTGTTTTCCACACCCTAGAGATTCCAAGAAATTGCAAACCTATCTGAAACTATAATGAAATAAAAAATCCCTAATTTGGCTAAGGAAAATAGACATGCAAGTCCAGGAATTACAGAGAGTCCCAGACAAGATGGATGCAAAGGGGCCCACTCCAAGACACATCATAATTACAGTGCCAAAGATTAAAGATAAAGAGAGAAACTTAAAAGCAGTAAAAGAAAATAAGTTAGCTACCCACAGAGGAGTTCCCATAAGACTGTCAGCTGATTTCTCCAAAGAAACTTTACAGGCTAGAAGAGATTAGCAAGAAGTATTCAAAGTCATGAAAAGCAGGGACCTACAGCCAAAATTGCTCTGCCCAGCAAAGCTATGATTTAGAATCAAAGAGCAGATAAAGAGACTACCAGACAAGAACTGAAAGAGTTCATCACTAAACCATTATTATATGAAACGTTGAAGGGACTTATTTTAGAAAAAGGAGATCAAAATTATGAACAATGAAATGGCAATAAATACATGTCTATCAACAATTGAATCTAAAACACAAACTAAGCAAATATGAAGAACAGAGACAGAACCATGTGTATGGAGAATATATTGATGGTGGCCAGGTGAGAGTGGGATGTGGGGGAATGGGTAAAGAGGTGAGGGGATTAGGAAGTACAAATAGATAGTTACAGAATAGCCATGGGGATGTAAAGTACGGTATAGAAAATGAAGTAGTCAAAGAACTTATATGCATTACCCATGGACATGGAAAATGGTGTGGGATTGCCTGAGGGAATGGGGGGTGCTGGGTGGAGGGGGACAAAGGAGGAAAAGTTGGAACAACTGTAATAGCATAACCAATAAAATGTAATTGAAAAAAGAAAGATGATGGAACATTGGGATAAAATCAGAGGTTCAAGGAGGGCTGAGAAAATTTGCTATCTGTGCTTGTCATGCTTTTCTTTATTGTTTCCCCATGGAAATTGTAAAAAAATTTAAATAATTTGTCAAGAAAAAAGAAAAAATTTAGGAAAGAATTATAAAGCAACCTTATGTACATCAACACATGATTCTGAACAACAGGAAATCCACTGGGAAGTGAGTCCATGACCAAATAAAAGATTAACCTTCAATTCCATGGCAACTATTTACTCCTGTAACTGGACCTGGAAAGAAGAGTACCAGGAAGTTTTTCATTGACAAAATGACTCTGATTTAATAAGGTAAGTAGATCTAAGAGACATGTCTCTCAGATCAAGCAGAACTGTCTAGAGTTTACCTATAGTTAGATAAATATTATTTATATATATAACTATCTATAACTGTCCATCTTAAAACTATAATTACACAAGGGATATTTGTTAACACTCGTATTTAGCCAGGAGTCTAAGTTGGAAGACATCAAGCTTTTTTCACTTATATAAACCTCATTATCACAGAAGGGGACCATAGTTGCTACCATTTGTCTTTTGATCCTAACCTTCTCCAAATCCTTCTCAGTCTTGTTTGTTTTAACCCAAACAAAATTGGGTTGGGGAAACTTTTTCTAGTATTTTATAGTATTACTGTACAAGTCCAGTTTAGAATATGTATCCTAAAAAACAAATGAAGCAGTGAGTTAAGTATAATTATTTTACTTCTCTTCATCCAGTTTTATTTCATTTTGTCATTTTTCTCTTTTTGTTTTATTTTTTGCTTTTTTATTTTTATTTTTTAATCACAGCTTACTTTTAATTTTGTATTAGTTTCATGTTTATAGCTTAGTGATTAGACAATATATACTTTACAAAGTATTCCTCCAATATTTCCAGTACCTACCTACACCACACATAGTTAACAGATATTATTAACTGTATTCCCAATACTGTATTTTATATTGCTATGACTATTTTGTAACTACCAATTTGTACTTCTTTTTTAAAAAATATTTTATTTATTTTTTACAGAGGGGAAAGGACAGATAAAGAGAGGGAGAGAAACATAAGTGTGTGGTTACCTCCCACATGTCTCCAACTAGGGGTCTGGCCTGCAACCCAGGCTTGAGCCCTAGAGTGGAAATTGAACCAGTGACCCTTTGATTCACGGGCCAGCACTCAACCACTGAGCTACATGAGCCAGGGTTGTACTTCTTAATCCCTTTACTTCTCACAGTCTCCCAAAACCCTCCCCGCTGGCAACCATCAATATGCTCTTAGTCTCTATGAATCTATTTCATTTAGTTTTTTAAAATGTTTTCTTTAGTTGCCACATATAAGTGATGTTATATGGTATTTGTTTTTCTCCTAGTGATTTATTTTACTGAGTATAATACCCTCTACGTCCATCCATACTGTTACAAATGCTAAGATTTCATTCTTTTTTATTGCCTAGTAATACTCCATTATACAGAGGTACCTCCACTTTTTTATCCACTCATCTATTGATGGGCACATGGGTTGCTTCCATATGTTGGCTATTATAAATAATTCGGCACTGTCACTAATCAGCAGAGACATGCAAATTAAAATCACAATGAGATATCACCACACACCTGTCAGAATGACAATCATGAATAAATCCCAGATGACAAGTGTTGGCAAGGATGTAGAGAAAGAGACCCCTAGTGCACTGTTTGTGAGAATGTAGATAGGTGCAGCCACTCTGGAAAACAGTAAGGAAGTTCCTCAAAAAAATTAAAAATAAAACTGCCTCATGACCCAGCAATTTCACATCTGGGTTTGTTTATCTAAAGAAAACAAAAACACGAATTCACTAGTAAGTTCACTTTGTTGTTTTTAAAACAAATCTGCCCTCAATAGATAACCAATAACTTTGCATCAACTAAACAAAAGAAAACCCATATTGGTCAATAGCCTACCCAACAATATGCTATTGGCCATTGACAGATCCAAATGTGCTAAAACATACTAAAATGAATAAAGATGATGTATTAAAATAAATCAATTGTGAGATTTCATTCAAAATTCGGGGTGTTCTGAGGTCATTATTTGCTCAGCCTACAGGAGTGGTTGTTTAAACAGGTGGCTACAGAAATAGCCACTCATTAAGCATTGGGAACCCAGACCAAATAAATATATTTCTCAATGGTTTACTCTATTTACTGTATAAGGGAGTTGGCCACCTGAGATACCTAGAAAAATCTCAAGTAATTATAAGGTTATTTTTAAATGAGGTGCTAGATCATAAGTACTAGATTAAAAATGCCATGCCATTGTGATCTAAAATATAAAAGAAACTCTTAGTTAATTGTAGTTAGTGAATGGGTTATTACCATTTCTCAATATTTCACCTATTCTTAATCCCTGGCAAAGCACCTGCCTTTTACTAGTAAGTTTGGAAAATAAAATAAACATTTTTACACACATTAGCAAGCCACATTTATACTCAAGGAAGTAAAGTAAATATTATGTATCTCTTAAAGCTATTCACTGCAAGGTGCATAATTGTACAAAGATATATCAGGCCTTGGTTTGCCAACTGGTAAAATGGAAATAATAAAATATTTCAAAGGGCTATCAGGAGATTAAATGACATAATAGAGGTAAAATGTTAAACATACCTTATACAAAGCAGTTTTTCAACAGATTTTAGTTATCTTTAGTAAATTCAATTTCTTCTTGTTTACTAATATAATTTAGAATATTCAACCGTACAGGCCTGTCCATAAAGTATCCAGCCACACACTGTGAAAAATAGAGATATTTATTTAAAAAGATACAAGAAACAAGAAACATTGTGCATAAGACAATAACACTTCAGTCCCCTTCAAAGTAGGCACCTGGGGATCTCACACTGGGCCGTAGGAGGGCTGAGTCACTTGGGTGATATGATGTTTTGCCAAAAACTCTGCACAAGACACGATGCATGAGAGGGCACATTGTCATGGTGAAGCTGCTCATCACCAGTTGCCCACAGCTGTGGCCCTTTTCATCATATTCCATCTCTCAACTGATGATGTACATGAGGCAGTACTCCTTACTCACCATTTGGCCTGGAGGGGCATACTTGTAATGGGCACCTTCCTAACCAGAAAACACAGTTAACATGGTCTTTATCTTGCTGTGACTATGCTGTAACTTCTCTGGGTGTGGAGAGTTAGAAGACTTCCATTGGGATGACTGGGCCTTCATTTCTAGATCATAGTTGTAGACCCACAATTCATCTCCAGTTATGACCTTTTTGAGGAAATTTGGTTCATTGGTAGTGGGTTGAATCAAATCATTTGCAACTACAGCATGATGTTCCTTTAGCTCTGGTATCAGAAGCTGCAGAAAGAATTTTACCATGACACATATCATGCCAAAATCTTGCATCAAAATCTTGGACAGTATTTTTTTGGAATCCCCAGATCAACATCTACTTCTTGCACTGTCAGTTGTCAATCTTTGTTGATTGTAGCCTGTACATTGCAGGCCTCAATATTCTCAGGTGTTCTGCTTGTCATAGGCCTTCCAGAACATGGATTGCTTTGAACAGATTTTTTATCATCTTTGAAGCATTTGTGCCACACTTTTATTTGTGCTGCACTCATAGCATTGTCTCCAAAAGCCTGCTGCATCATTCAAATAGTTTCCATGGTGGAATATTCAAGCTTAACACAAAATTCAATGTAGATTTGTTGTTGCTCTACTCCCTTAATCACTTGAATGCAATGGCCACACAGCACACATGCTCACTCAACAGCACCTACCACCCCCACCGACTAGTGAAGCTGTCACTGTTCACACGCGCACATTCCAGTCCACTCTTCTTGGCTGCCAGGTTATATCGATGTTGCGCAGACCATTCTTGTTATACTGACAGTGGCTGGAGTTTTTCCAGATAGACCTTGCATTTCTGTAGTAAATGACACTCATTATTCTGAGCAACCCCTTTTGTTATGACCGCTAACCAATGCAGCAGCACTACAAAATTTCTCAAATTAATCTGGGAGTAATACTTTCTTCTTCTTACTCCTTCAAAATAGCAATGGTGAGAAACTATTCCTCTAAATCCTATTTTATACCAATATGCATCTATTAACTCTTCTTGATTATGTCAGAAACTTCTTTTAAGTAATTATAGCAAGCCCATCTGTGCTTAAATTCATCACAACAAATATGTATGATGTGTAATATGTTCATAGTATGAGTAAAATGTGACCTCAGTCTTTAAAGACTTTATAAGCTGTGCACAATTTACATTATTAACCTGGACATTTAGTTAAAATGTGTCAGCCAACTTTGAAAGGTCTGTCTCCATAATGTTATCACTAACCTTTAAGTTTAGATTCACTTTAATTGTTGTTAACCTTAACAGAAATACATCCCATCTTTTCAAATACCATGCAGGGTTGTTTTTTACCATATTTACAGATGAAGGAACCAAAACAATGAGGGTCAAATGAGTTGTTCCATGATTAATGAAGCAAAAAATAGAACTCACTGTCTCCTCTTATGTTTAACCAAGAGCTGTAGAGATAGTAAATTGTGAGCAGTTTAAATTAAATGGAACCGTTCAAACTTACTGGAGCAATTTTGAGACAGATATGCTAGTTAATAAAGGGTGTGCACAGCAATTGTAGTTATGTGTAGTATTTATTACACTCTGAAAATGGTATAGTTTGCCTCAAGCAATGATTACAAAATAACAGCATTCATCAATGGATATATTTTCTTTTTTAATGTACTGACAAAAAAGGTGCAGATGGCACCCCAAATAAAAGACTGGCTTCGACCAGTATCTTCTCTGTGAAAATGACTAATGTATCACTACACTTCTGCCAGAACGACATAAATAGACTGCCAGAAATGATCATATCATTATCGGCTACTGTTCCCAATTGTTCACTGTTTGTGTCACATATGGATCCTCTGAAATGTAGGATTCCTACCTAAAGAAAACTTAATTCCATAATAAAATACGAACTTCTGCATGGTTTTAAAGTGTTTTAAGGAAACTGCTCTTGTTCTAAAGTAAATAAATATATTTTCCTGGTGTCAGTAAAAAAAGAAAAGAAAGCCACAAACGCAAAAAAAAAATTAAGGAGACTCAAGTTTCAAAACTTCTATCTGTGAAGCCAAATTAGAATACAAGAAAATTTGATCTAGGTTTCTCTAAAACCAGTAGGCTTTGTTCTGCCATCTACTCTAGATGTTTAGCTAATCTCCACCTACCAAACAATACCTATTGCTACCTAGCAATAGGGTCATCGATTTCTCTCAGTTTCTGAGGCTTTAATAAAGAGAAGTTGAATGGGATAGTGCAATGAACCTAGTTCCCATAATATACACTATGACATTAAAATGAAAATAATATGAAATAAGAGGTTGGTATGGTTACATATTACAAAGTAAGTGTCTTTTAGCCTCTCATTAGTGCAACCTGGAACCAAAAGTGAGTCGTTTTTAGTATATATGAATATACATATCTACATAATCAAAGAACTGGGTAGTGATATACAATTATATACACACAAACACATACATACATGTATAAACACAATTTTTATACTATCAACTATAAAATAATAATAGAAATTATGATGTAGAGGATCTCAGCATGTAAAATATTTCAGAGAAAAATGATGGTTGGATACAGAAAAGTGTAATTTGGAAAGTAGTCTTGTGGGATGGAGGAGGATTGAATAGGTGAATCACAGAGAATTTTTAGGAGAAAAAAGTTCTGTATGATACTGTAATGGGGCATATATGACACTGTATCTGTCAAGACCATGGAACTTTACAATACAAAGAGTGAACCTCAATGTATTAAATTGAAAATAAAACATTTAGAAAGTCAGGGGTTCACAAGAGGAATGTAAGTAGTGACCAAAAATTCCAACTATATTACAAATATACAAATTATATCACTGAAGGAGGTAGAGGAAAAATGCCTATCTAACTAACTAAAATGAGTGGACTCTAAGACAAAAAAGTAAAGAAATTATGCATAATATTGATCATAAAGTTGGTGAAGGCTAGCAATTCTGAAACCACTATATATGTATACTGGAATTGAGTAATTAAGCAGATGGTGGGAGTCAGGTTTCTCCTTTTTGGAATGGGAAGTTATAGACAACCAAGCAAAGGCTAGAATGATTTATGCAGTAATGGATTAGAATTGGAGACAATGGTTAGAATGTGATATAGAAACAGATTAAGATAGCAGAGTACAGAGAGAGATAGAGAAAGATATATGAATTGACACATATATACACATAGGTTTTTAAATATTTTTTCCTTGCTCTATCAGCTAAATGTGCCTAAAAGCAATAATACCCCAATAATAATGAGTATAACCAGCACCCAGGTCTTGGTTTCTAATACTATTCTCCAATAAAATGAACCAGACTTACTTAGAAAAATGGGTAATTGTAGGACAGGGCAGGAAATATACAACACAAGGCTCAAGTATATTGTATTGCCAGAAGGTACGGGAATGCTTAAACACACACACACACATTGATGGGGGGGTGTCAAAGGGTCACTGGAGCCAACAAAAATAATTCCCAGTAGCCAAAACTGGCACAATGTGGGCAACAAAATAAATGAAATAGCATTGGATTATAGGCCAAAGTAAAAAATAAATATTCACAAATCTACTCTTATATACATAAATAATTGAATAAATGAGAGATAGGAGATAAATTTCCATGCAAAAGAATTCTAAATGCATGATGTAGATCAGCCTCAAAGAGTTGGAGGCCTTGGGCTGGTCGCTCAGCTGGATAGAGCATTATCTAGACATGGCGAGGTTGTGGGTTTGATTCCTGGTCAGGCACATACAAGAATCAACCAATGAATGCATAAATAAGTGGAAAAACAAAATTACTCTTTCTCCCTATCTTTCTTTCTCTTACTTTTGCTCTCCCTCCCTCCATCTCTCCCTTCCTCTCCCTCTGTAAAATCAATAAATAGAAAAAAAGAGGTGGAAGGTAACCAACTGTGCATTTCTCATTATGACTTTCTTCCACAGAATGCAGAATACAAACAGGGCTTCATTTTCAGTAACTATTCATAGGAGACACTTGAACAACACTATCTTATCCAAGTGATCAAAGTCAACGTCAACAGTAATAGATCATATTGACAGTATGTACCCACGATATGTTGTGATGAAAATGGTACTTTACCTCTCTGGTCTCCCTCTTAAAATCTCATAACCCCAGGTGAATCACAATTAAATCATCAGACAAATCTCTTCTAGTGACATTCTACAAAAGACCTCACCAGCACTTCTCAAAATTGTCAAGGTTTCAAAAACAAAAAATGTCTCAAAAGTAGCCAAAGTCCAGAAGAGGCTAGGAAGACATGACAACTCAATGTAAAAATCCTGGAAATGAAATGAGATTAGGTAAGATCTAAGTCAATCTGTATAAAGTACAAACTTTAGTTAGTACTGACATATTAATATTGGTTCATTAATTGTTTCAAATATCATACTAATGTAAGATGTTAATATTGGTTAATACAGTGGGTGTGGCATATGTGAAAACTCTCTGCTCTATCTTTGCAACTTTTCTGTAAGTCTAAATCAATCCTAAAATAAAAAGTTATTTCAAGAAAAAGTGGTCTTGTTGATGGATTGAATTACAGATGAGCTTAACAGTGTATTGTTATTGAGTATACTAAATGCAGAATGAAATTTAATAGAACAAATCTCAGTAAAAATAAAATTATTTGAACATTGACTCAAAACCCCTGTTTAGTTAAGCAACTCAGGGCTCCGACAAGAGTGTGAACTGTCACTGTGCCATAACAGCAGATGGGCATGAGTGCACACAACTGGGAAATGAAACAGGGACCAGTTGGGAATAGTCATGGGACTTCTACTCCAGGATATCCAAACTGTGATGGGCTTTTGTTTATTTTTTATATTAGCAAACTAAGTTACTGAATTAATTTCAAAGGATGCTACAGGTGACAAGCACACCCAATATAGCAATTAGAAAACAGTAAAAGATTCTCACTGGCTTGGACTCGAATGATTTCTGTCTTTAATAGAAAAAAAAACTACATTTCTTCTTATTTTTTTAAATTCATGCACTTCAGATGATTAGCTCAATCATTTGAAGATTTTAATTTTTAATATATAAGATGCTGAACCTATGAAAACAAATCACATATATGAAAATACAGTTGTGGTAAAACTACACCATTCCAAAATCACACTAAGGTATTATTAGGTAGATATCCAAAGTCAGTGTCAGTCATCATGTTCTCTGAGCATTAGCACATTTGCCTGTTTTATTGCAGAGCATATAGCTTGTCATATTGTATCTATGTTCCTGAAGAATTCTAAATGAGGTCATCATTACCCAAATTTTATGGGTAACAAAGTCATACAAATTCAATCTGAATTGTGTGTGTATTATATTTACATCTTTTTCCAAAATAACCTTGTTGCATATCAAAATGATTGTGTCCATTCATATTTTTTATCCTCCACAGAGGACATATTTGTTGATTTTAGAGAGAAGGGAAAGGACAAAGTGAAAGAGAAATGGAGAGAAACACCAATGTGAGAGAGAAATATCGATCAGTCCCCTCCCATACACTCCCTGACCAGGACCAAACTCACAACCCAGGCATGTGCCTTGGCCAGGAATCGAACCTATGTACTTTGGGTTTATGGGACAATGTTTCAATCAAATCAAACACCTCACCGGTGAGGGCTCCATTTATATCTTCATTTAAATTCTTTTACTAAGTCACATATAAAGGTGTCTTTAATAATTTTCATCAGATCTACAATGCCAAATTCTACAGCATTTGCACAGACACAACACCTATCAAATCCTTTCCAGGTGCTTTATGATAAAAAGAACAAATTTTTAAAAATAATAAAAAGTTTTCTGAGGCCCAAGATAAGTTGCCACAGGCCCACACCAATAGGTAACAGGCCACCAAAATCTTGCTTCGTTTTTACCACTATGTTTCATTGTCTTAATGGAATTTCAGATGTCTCCCTAAGACATATACCAGTGATATCTTAAACCAGAGAAATGGAGTGATACGACACTAGGAACTTTGTGAGGAACAATATAGTGGTTAAAGCATTGGTTCCAGAACCATATTTCCCAGTCTGAGTTGCAAATCCTTCACACACTAGCTGTGTCACGTTGAAGAAGTTAATCAACAGTGTTTGCTCCATTTTCTTTATCTGCAAAATGTTACCTTGTCATAATCTACTGGTATGTTTTCTATCACTAACGCAGGTTAAAATCTGCACTACAAGAGAACAGTGCCTAACATATGCTAAGCTAAAGGTGTGTTGAATGAAGGAATAAATGAAAGAATAAATCAGCAGTAGCAGAAAATATGGCGAATATGCACCATAAGAAATAGGAGTAGGGAGCATTATGCTAAGTGAAGTAAGCCAGGTGGTGAAAGACAAATAGCATATGATCTCACCTATCAGTGGAACCTAATCAACAAAACAAACAAGCAAGCAAAATTGAAATAAAGAACAAACTGATAGTAACCAGAGGGGAGGTGGGAGGAGGATAACAGGGGAAAACAGGTAAAGGGTTGTCAAAGAACACGCATAAATGACCCATGGACAAAGCCAAAGCGGGTAGGATTGAGGGTGGGAGGTGGGGATGGGTGGGGTGGGTGGTTGGGGGGACGATGGAGACAACTGTACTTGAAAAACAATAAAAAAATATGAGTAGAACCAGTGGAAAGCATGAGTGCTAAATAAAACTTTAGCAGTTATATTGATAGTAAAAAGGTATTTACACTGTAATCCCATATTGGACCCATTGGAACTGATATTATCAACATTCTTTCTGAAGATATATCTGAAATGTTACCCATGCTGTTTTCTCAACTTATTTCCATTCACGATGAAACTTAATCAGCTTCACACCTAATATAGGTGGTTCACAGGCTTTCAGTAAATTTAAGGTAATTTATGATTTCATCTTTCTCAAGTAATTTTCAATCAAGTAAAGTTATCCAACAAGACTAGAAGTTGCACATGGAAACATTTTATTTTAAGTTTTCATTAGTATGCATAAATTCACAGCTCCTCCCAATCTCTACCCATTTTTGCAACTAATTGAAAAAAGTGACTCAATGTGTGTGGATACCAGTTTTTAGGTTAGTAAATGGGGCATGACATTTTAAAAGTGGAACATGAACTGTGCTATAATTTCATTTCTGATAATGAACCTGATTAACTTCCCAAAATGAAGATAACACCCTGTGGTAAACATGAAAAGCAAGAAGGTGTCAGAAAACACATTACAGCATGAAGCAGACATCTGCTTTCCGGTCCCCGAATTCATTAACTACAGGTAATGAGTTTTACGTAATTCATGTGGCCTCAGTTTCTGCATCCATAAAACAGGAATAGTCATCATGTAACTACACAAAAGCAGAAGCTAAACCAATAACCTGCATTCACTTATGACATACTAAGATCCTACAATGTGCCAAGTTCAGGCTTTTCCCTACCCCTTCAGCTGTTTGTGCGAGACCCCACATAGCTAAGATTGAGGAAAGGAGCTCAGGTACAATCAGTGGTGGGGACATGGGGTTATGTGCTTTCTCATGCAGCTTTCTTCTACATCTGATCCTTGTTGGGCTCCCTCCCAATGTACCATTTCCAACTTAGAATGGGCTGCTGATGGGTCCATCTGACTTTAACTCAACAGCTCTGACAGAATCCAGCTTACAGTGCACATTCCCAGTTGCATGGTCCCTTGGCATTTGCTCCAAAGCCAATCATTCCATCTCTACTGGGGCCCAGTAACATGTCAAGAGCTATTTCTCAAAGAGTGTGCAATCTCTTCCACAGATAGCATGGCCTTGTTGCAGATGCTATGAGCTCACATTGAATTTTCCCACCGGGTCTTGCCATAATCTCTGTACTACTTCTTTCCACTACCAAGACCCGAAACACCTTAGTCAGCTGCATCATATGGCCCACATGGCTAGGCTAGAGCACTGCAGCAGAGCTATTTTCTCACCCCAACTCCACTTAAAGCTGGCAACTATCCACGTCATCCACTTTTGCACCAAGGTGGTACTCCTAGGAGAGGAATGGGCTGCATCCAGAAGCCAAAAAAGATCTGCAGGTACTATGTTTCTTTTTCATTATAAGGACACAAGATATAGCAATTTATCTTTTATTTTGGAGATATCTTGGCACACCTCTGATCATTGTACCCATGCATGTCATAACTGTGGCAGATCCCTGAAACTTCCTAGAGTTTCTCTCTCACCCTCAGAGTACAGGTGTCTTAACCAAATTCTCCAGCATTCTAGTGACCTCTTGCTCATTCTGTCCAATCAGCCTAAAGTCATTGTTGACATGAACCTCTCTAACATTCTGTGTATATTCATGCAGTTCAGATCTCTTTGAATTATATGATCACAGAAGCAAGAGAGTTAACATGTACTAGAGGCAACCAGGATATGCAAACTGTTTCTGATCTCCTTTCTATTGGCATGGAGAAGGATAAATTTGCCAAGGCACTGGCCATATACCATGTACCCAAGACCTTAAGAATTGGCTCTAAGCACACCAGCCAGAGCAACCATAAGCAAGACTACTACTTGGTTACATCTGTCTGTAATAGTCTACAGTTACTCTCCAAGATGGGGTTTCTGTAATCCCCCACAAAATAAATAGACACACATTAAGATAAATGTGGCAAAATAAAGAGGAATACGGTAAGACTACCACAAGCATGTCTTTGAGGGTTTTAATAATGGTGCTAATCTCCTCCTCACCCCCACTGTGACAGCTCTTATTGCACTGAACAATGACACAATATGGGTTTTGATTCAACTGCCAAATATACCAATGTCAATGATATAATCTTGGTTACTCGGGAATAACACCTGAGTGATCTGCTGACTCTAGGCCACATTATGGTCTTTTTCCCTTTTTTTCATATGGGAAGGGAAGCAGAAGAGTCTTGGAAAGTCATCAGTCTATAATGTAGATCTGACCCTTTTGAAGGGCCCTAAAAAGGAAAGAGATGTGGTGGGAAAATTTTACATTGCAGTGAAGTTCTAAGGAAGTCAGCAAGGTTATGCAGGTCCTGGAGACAAAGTTAGAGTGTTTCCAGGTCTCCAAAAAAGGACCAGCTTCTGTATCCCCACCACATTCATTATCAGCAGGGAGCAGCCTGTGGGAGATGCAGCCTCAAGGCAAACCTGGGGATGCACTACAGAGTGCAGCAGCTGGGGCTGTGGGGCAATGATGCTCTGTAAGTTGCTATCTAAGAAGTGCATCTCCATGGCTGCCATAGTAGCTAACATTTACTAAAGAGGTAAAACATGCTAGTTACCATTCTAAGCATATGAGATCTGCCTGGGAAA